>CM062293.1:287382174-287689589 GCA_031216915.1 Pictodentalium vernedei
GAGTGCTCTTGCCTTTATAATACAGCATTTGATATAAAATATTCCTTTGAATATGTTTGTTTTCTTGTTTATGACACAAAATGTTCTTGTATCTGACTGGAAGTTGAAATTTATTTGGTACAAATAAATTGCTTTGAAAACAGTATATTTCTTGCTTATCAATTCTAGCCAAATCTTAAATGATTTACTTGTTTCTGTTAACCCTTTACCTAACATGAAAAGCAGACGACACTTGCAAAATGCAAAAGAAATTCTTGAATAACTAATTTTTTTCATTTTTTGTCTCAAAACCAAAGGTTACGACCCCTCATTGGAACGAGCTGAGGGGTCATAACCTGTGTCTTTGAGACAAAAAATGAAAAAATAATGAAAATTAAATGGCGATTTTTAGCTCACCGAAGAGAGCTTAACTTATCACCAGCCGTCCGTCGTCCGGCGTCCGGCGTCGTGAACATTTTTGAAACGTCTTCTCCTCTGAAACCACTGGTCCGATTTTCACGAAACTTCATGTGGATGTTCATTACTATATGGCAATTCAGGTTTGTTCAAATGAAATGGCCATGTCCCTTGGGGGCTCTGTATGGGGCATAACTCTGATAGCACCGTATGAAGTATAGAAAAATTATTAAAAAATCTTCTTCTCCAGAACCAGTGGGCAGAATCTTTTGATACTTGGTATGCAGCATCTTAGTATGGGTCTGATTTAATTTTGTTCAAATCCGCCCCTTGGTTTCATATTTGGGCTCACTATAGAAGCCCAAATTCGAACTTAGTGCATTTCAGGCAAATTTTTAAAAAAATCTTCTTCTCCAGATCCAGGGGGCAGAATCTTTTGATATTTGGTATGCAACATTGTGGGGTGGATCTGATTCAAGTTTGTTCAAATCGGCCCCCTGGATTCACATTTGGGCTCAGTATAGAAGCCCGAATTCGAACTTAGTGCATTTCAGGCAAATTTCTTAAAAAATCTTCTCCAAATCCAGCAGGCAGAATCTTTTGATATTTGGAATGCAACATTGTGGGGTGGATCTGATTCAAGTTTATTCAAATTCGCCCCCTGGATTCATATTTGGGCTCAGTATAGAAGCCCGAATTCGAACTTAGTGCATTTCAGGCAAATTTCTTAAAAAATCTTCTCTAGATCCAGCAGGCAGAATCTTTTGATATTTGGTATGCAACATTGTGGGGTGGATCTGATTTAAGTTTGTTCAAATCGGCCCCTGGATTCACATTTGGGCTCAGTTTAGGAGCCCAAATTTTAACTTAGTGCATTTCAGGCAAATTTCTTTAAAAATCTTCTTCTCAAGATCCAGCAGGCAGAATCTTTTGATATTGGGTATGCAGCATGCTTAGGGGGGGGGGGGGGGGGGGGGGGGGGGAGATTCAAGTTTGTTCAAGCCAAGTCCCTGGGTTCATATTTGGGCTCACTGTGGTAGCCTGAATTATAACTTAGTTCAAAATGAGGAATTTTCTTTAAAAATCTTCTTCTTCAGATCCAGCAGATGAATGCTTTTTGATATTTGGTATGCAGCATCTTTAGGGGGGGAAATTCAAGTTTGTTCAAACCATGTCCCTAGGTCCATATTTGGGCTCACTGTGATAACTTGGTATGCAGCATCCTTGGGGGGGGGGGAGGAGATTCAAGTTTGTTCAAGCCCCCTAGGTCCATATTTGGGCTCACTGTGGGAGCTTGAATTGTAACTTAGTTCGAAATGAGGAATTTTCTTTAAAAATCTTCTTCTTCAGATCCAGCAGTCGGAATGTTTTGATATGTGGTGTGTAGCATCCTTAGGGGGTGAGATTCAAGTTTGCTAAAGCCAAGTCCCTGGGTCCATATTTGGGAGCCTGAATTATAACTTAGTCAATATGAGGAATTTTTCTTTAAAAGTCTTCTTCAGATTCAGCAGTCAGAATGTTTTGATATTTGGCATGCAGCATACTTAGGGTGAGATTTAAGTTTGTTCAAGCCATGTCCCCAGGTCCATATTTGGGCTCACTGTGGGAGCTTGAATTGTAACTTAGTTCGAAATGAGGAATTTTCTTAAAAAATCTTCTTGTTCAGATCCAGCAGTTGGAATGTTTTGATAAGAAGTGTGTAGCATCCTGGGGGGGGTGGGGGGGGGGGTGGGGGTGGGTGGGGGGAGATTCAAGTTTGTTAAAGCCAAGTCCCTGGGTCCATATTTGGGCTCCCTGTGGGAGCCCGAATGATAACTTAGTTCAAAATGAGGAATTTTCTTTAAAAATCTTCTTCTTCAGATCCAGCAGATGAATGCTTTTGATATTTGGTATTTGGTCCATATTTGGGAGCCCGAATTATAACTTAGTCAATATGAGGAATTTTTCTTTAAAAGTCTTCTTCAGATTCAGCAGTCAGAATGTTTTGATACTTGGCATGCAGCATCCTTAGGGTGAGATTTAAGTTTGTTCAAGCCATTCCCCAGGTCCATATTTGGGCTCACTGTGGGAGCTTGAATTGTAACTTAGTTCGAAATGAGGAATTTTCTTTAAACATCTTCTTCTTCAGATTTAGCAGTCGGAATGTTTTGATATTTGGCATGCAGCATCCTTAGGGGGTGAGATTCAAGTTTGTTCAAGCCAGGTCACTGGGTTCATATTTGGGCTCACTGTGGGAGCCCGAATGATAACTTAGTTCAAAATGAGGAATTTTCTTTAAAAATCTTCTTCTTCAGATCCAGCAGATGAATGCTTTTGATATTTGGTCCATATTTGGGAGCCCGAATTATAACTTAGTCAATATGAGGAATTTTTCTTTAAAAGTCTTCTTCAGATTCAGCAGTCAGAATGTTTTGATAGTTGGCATGCAGCATCCTTAGGGTGAGATTTAAGTTTGTTCAAGCCATGTCCCCCAGGTCAATATTTGGGCTCACTGTGGGAGCTTGAATTGTAACTTAGTTCGAAATGAGGAATTTTCTTAAAACATCTTCTTCTTCAGATTTAGCAGTCGGAGTGTTTTGATATTTGGCATGCAGCATCCTTAGGGGGTGAGATTCAAGTTTGTTCAAGCCAAGTTCCTGGGTTCATATTTGGTCTCACTGTGGGAGCCTGAATGAAAACTTAGTTCAAAATGAGGAATTTTCTTTAAAAATCTTCTTCTTCAGATCCAGCAGATGAATGCTTTTGATATTTGGTATGCAGCATCCTTAGGGGGGTAAGATTCAAGTTTGTTCATGTCCCTAGTTCGATAAAAATTTGTCTCTCATGACTTCATTCCTTTGTAGTGTTGATGTACCATGTATAACTGATTGTGACCCCAAATACTTCTTCGAACCACTTTGGCCGGTGAGCGATTAAGGCTCCTTGGGGCCTCTTGTTTAGAATAGCGCTGACCAGTTTTGGCACTGTTACGCTGGGTAAAGGGTTAACCATTTCTTCAACTCGAATAGAAGACACTTGCAAAAAACATTTGTCAATAACAAAAATTTTCATTTCTTTTGCCTCAAAATCATAGTCCTCATTAGAATGAGCTCAGCACACTTGTTCCAGTGAGGTGTTATATTCTGTGTTTTCGAGGTAGAAATTAAAAACCATCGCGATTTGAAAGCCGATTTTTTTGAATAGCATTTGTTGGTTACAGTTGTTACATAAAGGGTAAACAGACTTATTTATCCATATTTTGGAATTTTCTATTTTAGCTGTGCTGAATAATACAAGAAGCCAGTGTAATTGATTGACATCCTTGAACATATATTGGCTAAAACAAATTACTGAAAAAAATAACTCCAGTTTGAAGAATTCATTTCAGAAAAAAATATTTGTTATATATTTTTAAAGAAGGCCTGTGAAAGTCAGGATGAGCTATAGTGATCACTCACTGTCTGTCGTCTGTCGTCCGTCATCTGTCCTCCATGAACATGATGTTTGCACCTGCCCCTCCTAAACCACTGAACCAATTTTAGTTATATTTGAGGTGATTACTTGTTCTGACATCTCATTTTGTTTTTTTTTTAAATCAACTTGTCCAGCCTCATAGGGATGGGGTGGGGGAAATCCTCGAAAATTCTTAAAAAATCTTCGGCTCATGAATCAGCAGGTACAATGACTTGGTATTTGCTATGAAGCTTCCTTTTGAGGTGTAGACTCAAGTTTGTTCAAATGAAGTTCGTGGATCAATATTTGCCTTTGTAATGGGAGAGGCAAGATTTTTGGCTCGCTCAAAATTTCTATTTTCTGAACTGATGGTCCGATTTGAACCAAATTTGATATGTGGTATTATTGAGTCATAAGTGCTTGACTCATGCAAAATGCAATTTTTCCCTGTGGGAACCCCAGGAGCTGAAAATAGAAATATTTTCAAATGCTCATATATCCCAAACCACACAGAACAGAGAACTGTTACATGGCATGAAGCATCCTTAGGACCAGTAGAATTGAATGGTTAAAAAAAATTGCCATCGGTTGTGTTGCAAAAATTATAAAAACATTTTCTCCACAATCACTGATCAGAATCTTTTGAGATTTGGTATACAGCACCCACAGGGGGTTCAGATACAAGTGTGTTAAAATGAAGCCCCTTGATTCATATTTGGGCTCAATACAGGAGCCCGAATTTTTAACGTAGGGCAATTTGAGGAACGATCTTTTAAAATCTTCTTCTTCAGTTCCACCAGTCAGAATACTTTGGTATTTGGTATGCAACATCTTTAGGGGGTGTTGGATTCAAATTTGTTCAAATCGAGTGCCTAGGTTAAAATTTGGGCTCCACATGGGAGCCTGAATTTTAACTTGATGCAATATGAGTGAATTTCTTTAAAAATCTTCTTCTTCAGATTCACCAGTCAGAATGCTTTCATGTTTGGTATACAAAATCTCTAGGGGGATGAGATTCAGGTTTGTTCAAATCGTTTGCCTGGGTTTATATTTGGGCTTCCTATGTGAGCCCAAATTTTAACGGCAATATGAGGGAATTTCTTTAAAAGTATTTTTCTTCAGATTCACCATTTAGAATCCTTTCATATTTGGTATACAACATTTCTAGGTGGGTAAGATTCAAGTTTGTTCAAATCTGGTCCCAGGTAAATATTTGGGTTCCCTAGGGATGCACAAATTTTAACTTAGTGCAATATGGAAATCGGGGCATTATTTCTGTGGTAGCATCCCAGTCTAGAAGAAAATTATCTGGCATGGACAACAGAGTTATAAATAATTAAATTAGTTCATTCCTCTGTAGTGTTAACTAGCTACAGATGTTAATTAAATCCTTGCTTAAACAACTATTGTCAGGTGATCGTCTCAGGCCCCATGGGGCCTCTTGTTATCATCAGACTACAAAAAATGATTCTGGAGATTCACAGGTTTACTCTGGATGATAAAAAGTACTGTAACTCATACGTTTGAGGTCTATACTTCAGGCATCATACAGAGGCGAAAAGTGAAATAATAATGAAAATTTAAGCTTTTCTCTCAGCATTTCACTTTGGTAAACATGTGTAATGGGTCAGGATTGACTGATCAGCATATAGCAGAAAAGTTGTCCCATGATCACTGATAGCAATTTTGCAAAGCATTTCAGGGTATTTTATTTTCTCGGGAAGCATGAGTGGGAAATATTCTAAGATTGAATGCCTTTCTAACATTACACTTTTTCAATCTGCTGACCATATGCCCATTTAATACTGAAAATCATGTAGTTTACAATGAATATCTTGCATCCAGAATGTTGAATACAACTGTGCAGAATTTTTCTTATTGTGTGTTGGGGAAAGAAGTATAGAACTGTGCAGTTCTTTGAAAATTTAAAATTTGTGCTGTACTCCTATTTAGGCACCCATCACAGGCACTGGTCTGAGGTTGACACCAGAAGTTGTTACAAATTTTTGTTGTCTGATAAATACTCAAGACAACCGTGAAAAACGGTTTACTTTATTTCATTTCTCTCTGGGACAAATAACTACAGAAAATTCAAAATTTACTGAAATTTGATGTTTTTCTGACAACTAATCTTCATGGAGCCAAAACAGGTACTGGATGCAGTGTGACCCAAGAACATGTAACAGAAAATTTCTTGTCCCTACTAGAACTATCAATGAAGGTGATTAATAGCTCCACTTAGGGTTTTCCAGAATACATCTCTAAATCTGGTGCTTCAAAATCAGTTTCAAATTTAAGGGAATACAGTGGAGCCCACTTAATTGGATATCTCTTAACTGAATAACCCTGTTAATTGAATATAATTTCCCAACACAAACCATTTACCATTCCACCAGAACAAATATGAACTGTTAACTGAATATAGGTTTTAGAGGAAACTCCTGTTAATTGAATAAAAAATACAAAATTACCCTGACTCTCCCCAGTTTTCCTTTGTTTATAGACCTATTTGGCCTCAGTACATCCAATACAGGCATTCAATCCATTATTTCTTATTTGACAGAGCTCATGGAGCTCTGTCAAACAAGATATAATAGAATAAATGCAAAGTTTATCTCAAGTATACAGGAAAGTGACACAATCCCTGTTAATTGAATATTCCTGCTGAATAATTTTCATTGGCAAAGTGGCTATTCAATTAACAGGGTTCCACTGTATAACTTGTTTAAAATTTTTGGAGACTGAGAACAGGCCTTTAAATTCTTCCCAACTAACGACGGTAAACGCTGTGCTCAAATAAGATAATTGCGCCCAAATTATGAGGAGTTTGAAACTTTTTCCAAAGTTTTGCAGTGTTTCGGCAACATATAGTTTGCCCAGGTTTCCCTGATGCTTGTAATATAGCTTAGAGCTACCTTCAAATCAAACAATGCAACACAAAAATAACTTTTAAAAAAAAACCCAGAGTTCGCCACAGAAAAGCAATCGCCGTCGACAGTGTCGTATACGACACTGTCGACGGCGATTGCTTTTCTGTGGCGATTTCTTTATGATCATGAACTGAAAGCTTGAGATCAATTGTATTCATGTTTGTGGCAATTCTCAGTAAACGCCATGCATAATTTAGCTTACATTCAAATAGACCTTTGGCTCGACACTTTGAAAGTAAGAAGCCTTCTCGAGTTTGTCGAGAAAACTTGTGCCAAAGGGTGGTGGGAACCAGTGATAATGGTGAAGACCCATAACAAGGGGTTGTAAACTATCATTTTAAGACGTGGCCTAAAACCTAGAACAGACGCCAAGAAGAAGGAAATACAGGTGCTTTTTTGTCAACCATGCAGGCCACATCCATATTTGCTGTTGTGCCCAAATTAGACTGATCTAAAGGTCTGATGGAGAAGCCTGGACTCCGTGCACAGTTGTTAGTAGTCAAATTTCCGAGTTTCATCCAATTTGATTAAAAAATGTCGGAGTAGTTGAAAACAGAGGAGTCTCATATAGAATTCTTTATTTAAATCTATGAAGTTGAAGAGGAGATTACCTAATTAAAATTGTCAGATTGAACATTTTCAAAACTTTCAATCTGACAATTATAACCAAGAATTATATCCCCTTCAACTTAGATTAATTACATATTTCCAAATTATATTCTCATGCGTTTATCTCCTTCATTAATAAAAAGATATCGATGAAACTTCTCAAAACATGACCACTAACAAGTAACATGCATTTAGTTCCAAAATTTCGACCTGTGATAAGTTTAACCAGGTTATCTCCCCTTCAACTTTGAAGATTTAATATACGTTTTAATTAATTTAATTTCGATTTTCCTAAAGGGAAAATCTTTTTGTTATTTCTGGAAAACTCTCTTAACGATTTTTTTTTAAGTTTCTGTACTGATAAAGGGTCATAAGTTGTAACTAATCGTCATATTCCCATTTTTCTGAAAATGTTTTAGTTAACCCTTTATGCCAAAAAACACAAAAATATTCGGCAGCTCATATCTTTGGACTGGAAAGGGCGATTGACTTGAAATTTTCTCAGACATGTCAGCAATACACCCCTCTATCAGAATATGGTACAAAAATGTATCTAGTTAACACCTTTCTGCCAAAACATTTTTCCTAACGAAAAAAAAATTCAAAATTTGACCATTTTTTAACTCAATCTCGGGACAGGGATATGCTGAACCATCTAAAATGGCTTAGATATGAAGACTGTATCACCGAATTGTAAAAACCATCGAAAAAATTTCGATTCGAATTTCCAACAATCCAAAATGGTGTTTCCCATTTTTATACGTTTCAGGCCATTTGGAGACAAAAAAAAAATTTTTTTTGCACCAGAAAAATTTTCGGTTTGGACTTTTTCGGAATCGGAAATTTTTGTTACGACCGGGCTATTTTGCCGTCACAGTACTCAACCAGGGGGACAATTTGAAAGCTTCTAAGGGTAGAAATGTTGAAGTCACAGTGTACATGAACAGTTATCATCTTTTGGAAATGGAGTTGTTCTTAATTTGGCTTCTGCTAGCAGTCAAACATGGCTTCGGGACACTGTGACCAAAAATTGAAAAAAAATTTCTTGTGTTTTTATTTTACTTTATTGTGTCTAGATTCATTATTTCTCATAAATAAAAACTATCAATGATGGCCATAAGTCCTAATAAATAAAACCATCAGTATTTGGGGCAAAATGTTTCTTGTTGGGCAAAAACGTCCAAAAATGCCCAAACCTATATAGGCCAATATCTCATGAAGGAAAAAAGCTATCGACTTAATTTCTTGACAGACTTGTCAGAATTACTCTTGTCTAAAACAAACATAATTCGTATTTTTTTCCATTTTTTATGTTTTCTGCCAAAATTTTTCACAAAACGGAAAGTTATCTAGAAAATCGGCCATTTTGGATTGAAATATCGAGATTTAAATATAATGAGCCCTCTAAAAGGGATCCAAATTGAAGGCAGAATACCGCTTTATAAGAAAAATCGAAAGAATTTCGTTTAGATTTTTCATTAATCCAAAATGGCGGCCAAAAAATCTAAAAAAAAATTTTTGGTTTTTATGCATTTCATTCAATTTTGAGACAAAAATTTTTTTTTTCTTTTACACTGAAAATTTTCGGTCTGCTTCGGACTTGGAAATTTTAGACCAAAAGTCAGAAATTTTTGTTACAACCGGGCTACTTTGCCGTCTGAGTACGCAACAACGGGGATGATTTGAAAGCTTCTAAGGTTAGAAATGTTGAATTCACAGTGTACATGAACAGTTATCGTCTTTTGGAATTGTTCTTCGTTTGGCTTCTGCTAGCAGTCAAACATGGCTTCGGGACACTGTGACCAAAAATTGAAAAAAATGTTCTTGTGTTTTTTTTTACTTTATTATGTCTATATTCATTAGTTCTGATAAATAAAACTATCCGCATATTGCGGAAAACGTATTTTCCAGCCAAAACCGCCCAAATATGCGGGAGCTGATATCTTTGAACTGGAAGGGGTGATGGACTAACTTTTCACAGGAATGACTGTAATACACTTCTCTATTAATCAAGGGCACAAAACGGTAGTTGGTTAACACCTTTCTGCCAAAACATTTCACGAAACCTAAAAAATTAAAATTTTTATTTGGTATCAAGCTCCCTTAGGACTTGCTGAGTAGAACAGTGAGTAAAACCACTAAGGAAAATCCTGTGTATTGTTCCGAAGGTACAATCACTTCCTCTAGTTTAATATGAGATTCTTGCCTGCAAGATTCTTATATGTGCAACCAATTAATTAATGAACCAATTTTGAAGAAACTTTTCAAACCTGCTGGCACTCTCCAATAATTTGTAATAAAACAAATTTTGATGAACAAAGTTCAGCCCACTAAAAATAATAGCCCTCAACCAGTTAATGAACTAGGCAGGGAATATTTGTGGCTAAACCAACAAACGTGTAGTAATACACAATACACAGGAAGTGGAGATAACATTAAAGGATAATTACAGTATGTAAGGGGTGAGCTGAATAATAAATCAAAGTGTAATGTTTATAAGAACCTTATGAGTTCCACTTTGTTTTGGAGTGCAGAGCATTTTAAAACGTAAGAAAGGATTTTATTAAACCATATAGAATCAGACTGAATATGCTAAAATCCTGTCAGCTATTTCAATGAAATAGTAGAGATGTGTTAATTAAACTAGCAAAATTTGTCTAAAAAGCATTAAAAATGAGAGATGATATAATGTCACAGCAGTATGCCTATCGTGCATACATACACACCCAAACTCACCTCACCTCACGTACACCCTCACAAACACATTTACATGTGCCGAAACGCATTGACAAGCATACGCAAATACCCCCGGCACATGCACACATAACATTTTCATGTCTTGTGAACATTAGTCTAGATCCATGTAAATTTTTAATTTTATATAAGGCCTAAAAAAGTTAAAAAATCTATTTCTCAGGCCCTCGCTCATGGTCCTTTTGGCTGCTGCATGCTCTCTTTTTCTAACCAATGCAAACTTAAAAAAATAAAACTTAAATGGTTTATGTCTGATATTTTACCCAAGTTAATAAAATTGATAACTTTGTCTCTTTGAGTGCAAGAAGGCTTTGCAATGCTTTAGCATTGCAAAGCCTTCTTGCACTCATGGGACGAAAGAAATATACACCACCACCTCTGCTGTTCTGTACATTATGACATTATGAGCCCTAAAACATAAAACAAATCAAGAGTATAAACTTTTGATGGCAAAAAAATAATGACAAAAATAAAAAATAAAATAAAAAACTGTCCACCCACAAGCAATTTTACAAAAAATGACTTTTATTTGCTCTCAATTCCTTGTAATAGTATTTATTATAAGTAACGTTTAACTCTCTATCTAATCTGAATGGTAGATGACTCAAAAAGATTCATGTATAATTAAGATTTTCTATTTTTTTTGCTTTCGTAACAGAGCTTATTTCCCTCATTTGAGCAAGCCCAATGAGCTCGCCCTTGTGAGGGGTTTTGAGCTGTGTTTTGGGGGCAAAGAATGGTAAGCATTTAAATTCTTTGAAATTATAAACGATACTATGCGAGCTGAGCCATTTGGTGCAGGGCTGGTGGATTCAGCTAAATGTGAATCATGAGTCAAAAGAATATTAAAATATAGAACCTTAGTGAGCACGCTCACATACCCCACGCGCCCCGATATTTCAAGCGCTAATCATTTTTTAAAAATAAACATAGATTCTAGGAATACTGCAGAAAACAGTGTTCTGTAGTTTCAACGGTATTGAAAGAATTCAAGCAGAGAAAAAGCCCAGAAAACTGTAATTTTCATGAACTTTTCAAAGTCTATGGGGCCGTCATTTTGGTACAAATCAGTGGAGCGGAACAAAACCCAAACTTGTTCTGTAGGCCACCATGTTAGACTAACATATCAAAAATCAGCTCAATATCTGGAAGCGTGTAGGAAAAAAGTCTGGAAAACTGTAATTTTAATGCATTTTTCAGAGTTCAAGGGTCGTAATTTCGGTAAAAATCAGTGGAGCGGAACAAAACGCAAACTTGTTCTGTAGGCCACCATGTTAGACTAACATACCAAAAATCATCTCAATATCTGGAAGCGTGTAGGAAAAAAGTCTGCAAAACTGTAATTTTGATGAACTTTTCAAAGTTCAAGGGCCGTAATTTCGGTAAAAATCAGTGGAGCAGAACAAAATGCAAACTTGATCTGTAGGCCACCATGTTAGACTAACATACCCAAAAACAGCTCAATATCTGGAGGCGTGTAGAAAAAAAGTCCGGAAAACTGTAATTTTGATGAACTTTTCAAAGTTCAAGGGCCATAATTTCGGTAAAAATCAGTGGAGCGGAACAAAATGCAAACTTGATCTGTAGGCCACCATGTTAGACTAACATACCAAAAATCAGCTCAATATCTGGAACCGTGTAGAAAAAAAGTCCGGAAAACTGTAATTTTGATGAATTTTTCAGAGTCCAAGGGCCGTAATTTCAGTAAAAATCAGTGGAGCGGAAAAAAATGCAAACTTGATCTGTAGGCCACCATGTTAGACTCACATACCAAAAATCAGCTCAATATCTGGAAGTGTGTAGAAAAAAAGTCCGGAAAACTGTAATTTTGATGAATTTTTCAGAGTCCAAGGGCCGTAATTTCGGTAAAAATCTGTGGAGCGGAAAAAAATGCAAACTTGATCTGTAGGCTACCATGTTAGACTCACAAACCAAAAATCAGCTCAATATCTGGAACCATGTAGGAAAAAAAGTCCGGAAAACAAGTAGGACTGACTGACGGACGGACCAGTCAAAAACATTATACCCCAGCAACTTTGTTGCGTGGGGTATAATAATGTTTCGATCTCCCTCCGCTGGAAAAGCCTGGGATGCAGATTGGAAACATTGATTAATTTGATATGCCGTGTTCTGTGATTAATTTGTAGGTACTAGTGCGATCTGTCTACAAACATACTCAACACAATGCCTGAAATTCAGTGCACACTGTATTTATATTGCTCATTTTATTTCCCACCAATGGGCCAATGCCGTTCACGGTGTACACTGGTATGTTCATCTTATATTTGGTGAATAAAGTATATTATAATCATAGTCCATGTTTGTTGAACATAGATACAAGCGATCAACTCCATGTTCCATTCTGGAAGTTAGGATTTGTGAACCTGAAATCATTTTTCAACAACTAATCAACTGTCATCATTTGATTAACTGGTTGAGTGCTAAATTATTTTTGGTCATCCAAATTTGTCTATGTCTCTTTGCCTTGTTACAATTTATGGGAGAGTTCCTAGTTGCACGCTCCCATAAATTGTAACAAGGCAAATCCTCACAGACAAAATAATTTCAATTTAAAAATGAAAGTGTCAAGGACACTGTAGCTCAACTTGTCAAGACATGTACATGTATAGTATGTGACACAGCAATGACAAACATCTACGTAATGACCTGATAACAAAGGTACATATAAAGTATTGTAACGGTCTGAACATAAATACTGACCGTAGCCTGTCACAAATGTATAGGTAAAGTATTGTAAAGGTGGGTGACAGTCAGATGCTAAACTAGAAAAGAAATCTTTGAGTCCCAGAGTGGGTCTGACTGAACCCCAAAATATTTGTTCTCATAGCACAGTGATAACAAAGGCACCCCAAAACACACTCGTTCCTGTCCCAAGGTGAAAACAAAGGTATCCAAAAAGTTTCGTGGAGATCAGTTCATAAATAGAAGTTGTGACAAAAAACTGATTGGACCTAATTTCGGTACAAAATGGCCACTGGCAGCCATCTTTAATTTTGGACTGCACCCAGAAACACTCATTCTCGTCCCAAGGTGATAACAAAGGTACCCAAGAAATTTTGTGAAGATCGGTTCTTAAATACAGCCTCTAGCCTGAGCCGTATTGACATGTGCACTTACATTGTGTAAGTAGCACTGAATAAATCAAAGTTCATCTAATTTGCATAATTTCTGTAAGAGAAAAAAACCTGTACAATATGTGATGTATTCCATGTTACTAAACATTCATACCAAAATTTATTCAAATCAGAACTTTCATACAGAAATTTTGTACAAAAGGCTGATTGCACTAATTTTGGTACAAAATGGCTGCTGGTGGCCATCTTGAATTTCGGGCCACACCCAAAACACTCGTTCTCATCACAGTGATAACAAAGGTACCCAAGAAGTTTCGTAAAGATTGGTTCATAAATACGGCCTTTAGTCTGAAACGTATAGAAGTTGTGTACAAAAAACTGATTAGACCTAATTTCAGTACAAAATGGCCACTGGCATCCATCTTGAATTTTAGACCGCACCCAAAAACACTCGTTCTCGTTCCAAGGTGATAACAAAGGTACCAAGACGTTTCGTTAAGATTGGTTCATAAATGCAGACTTTAGCCGGAGCCGTATTGACATGTGTACTTACTGTGTGTAAGTCACACTGAAAAAATCAATGTTCATCTAATATGCATAATTTCTGCACGAGAAAAAAACCTGTATTATATGTGATGTACCCATGGTACTAAACATTCATACAAAAAATTATATTCAAATCAGCGCTTTCATATGGAAGTTCTGCGCAAAAATCTGATTGCACCTAATTTTGTACAAAATGGCTGCCAGCGGCCAACTTGAATTTCGGATCGGACCCCAAAACACTCGTTCTCGTCCCACGTTCATAACAAAGGTACCCAAGAAGTTTTGTAAAGATCGGTTTATAAATACAGCCTCTAGCCCGAGCTGTATTGAATTGTTGATGGGCAGATGGACAACTGGCCATGGCATTAGCTCAAATTTGGCTTCGCCAAAGTTGAGCTAATAATATGAAGCATATCCACAAAATATGAAGCCTTTAGGTTGTGGCACATGCACTTAAGAATAAAGCCCAAAAATGGGCTCCAGCACTCTACCAGTTCATCTTTCCCCATGATCCAAAGTGTAAGTAAATCCTCAATACTGTGGGGATATGAAAAAAATAGACCACAAACTTGCAGAAAGCTCGCCATATTTTGCAGATGTATTTAAATACAACATGCTCATCAACTTCCTGTGAAGACTATGGACAAATAATACTGGAGAAAATGATATACAGATCACCCCAGTCAACATTTTTAAACTGTAGTGAATACCGAGTGCAATTGTGAATATCCATCAAATGGGGGTGGGTGTCAGAAATTAGTTGTAAAAAACTTGAAAATATGGAAAAAAATTTGGAGACAGGGGTGAGTGCTCTAACATGTCGAAAATTAAAAATCATCATATGTTCCGGGAGATTTTTTCTGACCCCCCACCCCCCCCCACCCCCCCCCCCCCCCCATCCTGGCCTTGAGGATATCCTCAATGAGGTATAAACAACCATCTGTCATATCCTCATCTCATTATTGAACAGCTACGTCCCGTGGCACCTAATTCCAACATCCCTAGCCAACAAATGAATGGTCTTTGGCACCTCTTTTCTCTTTGTACAAGGCCATGAGGAAATCCCCCAATGAGGTGAAAAACATATTCAGAATGAACCAGAACAAATCAGAAAAGCTCAAAATAGTAAGAAAAAAAATGCCGATAGGATCACCAATCCAATGTCGAGTTGTGACAGCACCAAAGTGGGTTTAATCATTATCAACTTATCGTCCGGAAACCAATTGTTTACAATTTACTATGTGAAGGGTCACTGTGACCTTGACTTTTGACCTAGTGATTCCAAACTAAATAGGGCTCTTTCTTGCACCAATGCCAACCTACATATGAAGTTTCATGAACGTGGGTGGAACCATTATCAAGTTATCATCCGGAAAACAATTGTTTATGATTTATTATGTTCAAGGTCACTGTGACCTTTGACCTAGCGAGTCCAAAATAAATAGGGGTCTTCCACTCACCTAGGCCAACCTACCTATGAAGTTTCATGAATGTGGGTCAAACCATTATCAAGTTATCATCCGGAAACCAATTGTTTACGATTTAGTATGCTGAAGGTCACTGTGACCTTGACCTTTCACCTAGCGAGTCCAAAATAAATAGGGTTCTTCCTCTCAAGAAGGCCACCCTACATATGAAGTTTCATAAATGGGTTGAACCATAGTTAAGTTACCGGAAACAATTGTTTATGATTTCCTATGTTCAAGGTCACTGTGACTTTGACCTAGCCAGTCCAAAATAAATAGGGTTCTTCCTCTCACTGATGCCAACCTACGTATGAAGTTTCATGAACATGGGTCAAACCTTTATCAAGTTAACATCTGGAAACCAAGTGTTTTGATTTACTATGTTCAGAGTCATTGTGAGCTTGACCTATGACCTAGTGAGTCCAAAATAAGTAGGGTTCTTCCTCTCACAGAGGCCAACCTACATATGAAGTTTCATGAATGTGGGTCGAACCATTATCAAGTTATCAACCGGAAACAAATTGTTTAAGCCCAAACTGCCTGCCATTCATCAAACTTCATCACAACTCGACTAATAAATCTCCAAATTTAGGGCTCTTATGATCCACCAGGATACTTTCAGGACCAACTGAACAGACTCTTGGACCCACCCTACTTGGTTAATGGTCCTATAGCACTATGTGATATCAGAGATAATTTGGATGAGGGTGGCCAGGAAGAGGCAGAACCTGAGTTAAATCAACTGTTGTTGAGTCTTTTTTCTGTAATTAGTTAATACTCCTCCTAAATAACCACCACTTTGCAGAGACCCAACAGCACAACATTCTACACATACAGGGTTGCAGCATCCATCTGAGGAATTAGATTTACTCCCTTCGAATTGAACATGACCTAAAAACACACCACCACCCCAATGGAGGACTTTAAGCAACATAGCCACATGCCACCACAGAAACGAAGATGGCAACCTCCAGTATACAAAATGGATGATTGAAACGTGTCATCTTAACAATACATGCTGCGAATGCACTAACACCACTCATCACAATGGCGATTATGCCACTACACACAGGTTACCTTGACAATAACACCACTGGTTCACATGACTATGACGGGAGTACTGCAAACATCCCGGATTAACCACTTACCATAATTTTCACCTATCATCTTGTAAGCTCACGACTGAACATGAGGATGAGCTATAGTGATCACTCACCATCTGTGAATATGGTGTTTGCACCTGCCCCTCCTAAACCGCTGAACCAATTTTAGTTAAATTTAAGGTGATTGCTTGTTCTGACATCGCATTTTGTTTTTTTTTCAAATCAACTTGCCCATCCCCATAGGGAGGAGGTGGGGGAAAATCCTCCAAAATTAAAAAAAAAAAATCTCATGAACTGGGGGGGGGGGGGGGGGGGGGGGGCACAGTGGCTCAATAGGTAGAGGTGCAGGCTGCAAGCTGAGAGGACCTTGGTTCAAATCCCACCTGCGACAACCGTGTTGTGTCCGTGGGCAAGACACTTCATCCCCCCATTGCCCATGTGGGGGCATGGTGGTGTTGTGTGCTAATGCGTACTGCACGTTGATGGTGCACTTGTCTTCAACCAATGCTAACCCTGCTTGTGTGGAGTTTGTATGTTGGGGAGCCTGACAGTTGCTCGGTGATTCTCTCTGGGTACTCCGGTTTCCTCCACCCATAAAACTGTCCGGCACGAGGTGACCCTGGCTGTCAAAAGCGTTGTTAGAACCCCAATAAATAAATAAATTTTCTTGAACCATGGGGTACAATGAGTTGATATTTAGTATGCAGCTTCCTTTTGAGGTATAGAATCAAGTTTGTTCAAATGAAGTTCGTGGAGCAATATTTGCCTTTGTAATGGGAGGGGCAAAATTTTTGGACCCGCCCCAAATTTCTGTTTTCTGAATCAATGATCTGATTTGAACCAAATTTGGTATTATTGAGTCATAAGTACTTTACTCATGCAAAAAAATTTTTTCCTAGAACTCCAGGAGCTAAAAATAGAAATATATTCAAACGCCCATATTTCCCAAACCACATGAAACAGAGAGCAGTTATGAAGCATTCTTAGTACCAGTAATCTTGAATGGTAAAAAATTGCCATCGGTTGCGTCAGAGTGTTCTGTGTGGGGGGAGGGGGGGGGGGGCACGAGGGGGGAGGGAGTGGGCATATTTGCCAAATTTTTAAAAACTTTTCTCCAGAACCACTGATCAGAATCTTTTGATATTTGGTATACAGCATCCATAGGGGTGGAAGGGGGGTAGATGCAGATACATGTGTATTAAAAAAAAGACCCTTGGTTCATGTTTGGGCTCAATACAGGAGCCTGAATTTTTAACTTGGGGCAATATGGGGGAAAATCTTCTTCAGAACCACCAGTCAGAATCTTTTAATTTTTGGTATACATAGTTATGAGGGTCAGAATTCGAGACTGTTCAAATCAAGTCCCTCGGTTAATATTTGAGCTTCCTATGGAAGCCTAGATTTTAACTTGATGCAATATGCTTTAAAAATCTTCCTCCTTCAGATCCACCAGTCAGAATGCTTTCATATTTGGTATACAACATCTCTAGGGGGGTCAGATTCAAATCGGTCCCTGGATTCATCATATTTGAGCTCCTAAATGGAGTTTGAATTTTAACTTAGTGGAATATGAAGAAATTTCTTTAAAAATCTTCTTCAGATTCACCAGTCAGAATCATTTCATATTTGGTATAAAATCAGGATCCTGGTTATTATTTGGGCTCCCTATGGGAGCCCAAATTTTAACTTTGTGCGATATGGGGGATAATCTTTAAAAATCTTCTTCACATCCAATAGTCAGAATGCTTTCATATTTGGTACACAACATCTCTGGGTGGGTCAGATTCAAATTTGTTCAAATCGAGTGCCTGGGTTAATATTTAGGGTCCCCATATGGAGCCCAAATTTGAATTTAGTGAAATATGAGGGAATTTATTCAAAAATCTTCTTCTGATCCACCAGTCAGAATCCTTTCATATGTGGTATACATCATCTCTAGGGAGGTCAGATTCAAGTTTGTACAAATCGTGTCCCTGTGTTAATATTTGGGCTCCCTATGATATCCCAAATTTTAGCTCAGTGCAATATGAGGAAATTTCTTTAAAAATTTTCTTCTTCAGATCCACCAGTCAGAATCCTTTCATATTTGGTATACAACATCTCTTGTTCATTATTCAGAACTCTGTCTGTTTTTAACAAAATTTGATATGCAGCATAAGTGGGAAACAAATATTTGATTTATAAGAAAAATTAACCCTATCTATCGTTGGACTCACTGTGTACTCAAAATAGAACCATAATTCCAAGTTAATTTTATAAGAAGCCATGTGGCTGAAGAATGAGAAATTTTTTATTAAGTACCCTCTAGAGGTGTGTAACTAAGATTAATCCATATAGGTTGTATTAAGGGGCTCCATAGAGGAGCTCCACTTTTTACATTATGATTATCTGAAGAAAAGGCATGATTCTTGGACTATTTTAGTCACTCCTCAGGGGGTCAAGGATTGACAATGGATCCTATGGAGATTGATTGCTTAATATAGATTCATTCATGGCCTTGGTTTATATCGGATTCTGTTCAAGGTGAGTGCTTCAGGCCTGTGGGGCCTCTTGTTTCTACTTTTAGCACCTGGGGTTCCCACGGTGCTGTGTAAAATTTTTGTCCGGTTTATATCGGGTTCTGTTCAAGGTGAGCGCTTCAGGCCTGTGGGGCCTCTTGTTTCTACTTTTAGCACCTGGGTTCCCACGGAGCTGTGTAAAATTTTTGTCCGGCATCAATCAAGTACTTATGACCGAATTATAGTACATGCCAAATTTGGTTCAAATCAGCCCATCCGTTCTTGAAATACAAAATTTTGGGTGGAGCCCAAAATGGGTATGCTCCTACAGAGAGCCCAAATATTGACCTACAAACTTCCCTTGAACAAACTTTAATCTTCAACACCAAAGGATGTTCCATACATCAAGGCATTCTCTCTGGTGGTTCATGAGAAGATCTTTAGGCATTAACCACATCCCGAAGATGGCAGCTGCTTCATTTGAACAAAATAGAAAGGGTTTACTCCAAAGATGGTCTGTGCAATATATGTTTGAATTTGGCCCAGTGGTTTTGAAGAAGAAGGCAAGTTTCAAAAGTTAATGGATGACGTATGCCGGATGCCAAGTGATGGCAATAGTTCCCACTGACTTTCAGTCAGGTGATCTAAAAATGGGTAAGCATTGAGGGTGCCCCACTCAGACAGTGCTTTTTAATACAAAATCTATTTCTCTAAGGTTGAGGATAAAAACCAGATGGATACATACAATTTGTAATGAGGAAGCAGTAATGAAGAAAAATGGGATAAATTTAACAGGTATAAAAATATTTATTCGTCAGCATTATATTTACATATTGCAAATTTTCAAATCTGAAGTCTTGTAAAAAAAATACACATTATTCACTGAATTAAATATTTTGAGCATAATTTACAGATTATAGAATTCCATTTATGAACTATGATTAACTTTCCAATTATTCGAAGAATTAAATTCTATCTCATTAAGGTGGGTGTTGAAAAAACAGTCTCAAGACACAGCAGTGTTGCTAATTTGGAAGAATAGTCAGAATGCAAAAAGGAGCCCAACATCATTAACCCTTTACACAATGTAATGACCAAAACCGGACAGTGTTACTCGCAAAAATCATCATTCAATTTTCATTATTTTTTTCCATTTTTATGTCTCAGAAACATAGCTCGTTCCAATGAGGGATCAAAAGCTTTTGTTTTTGACACACATAAAAAAATTTATTCAAGAATTTTGGTTGCAAGTGTCGTCTGCCTTTCATGTCAGGTAAAGGGTTAAGCATGGTAATTATACCACACTTGTTGTGTGTATTCAACATTACCAGATTCAATACAGACATTGGGCAATGTGCTAGATACACCTGGCATGGATTATGGCTATGTGTAAGAATGCATCTGATTGGTCATTATGCCATGATTATATGCTTTGACACAAAACATTTGTCACATAAGAAAGTAAACAAACCACCAAAGATAATATTTGTCTTTAATAAATATAAGGTTCATTCTCTCAACTGGTTGAGCGCTGTTAGCCACTATCAGAGCTTAAAAAAAATTAGGGTACCAGACCAAAAGCCAATATTATTTTCCTTGTTTGTGTTTCATATACAGCCAAACACAAATAATGTTTTGTTCATATAAATTTGTTTATTACAACTTACTGAAGTGTGCCTTCTGGGCACTCTCTAATAATTTGTAATAAAACAAATTTTGAATAAATTCAGACCACCAGAAATAATCTAGCCCTCAACCAGTTAATTTGAGTTTAATCATGGTATAAATACAGAACACAACTCAGGTTGAGTACGGGGGATAGGAATCAATTACCTTTGTTGGAGTTTTCCATATATTTCACAACCTCCTACTTGAAAAACTTCAACTCAGGTTGTTGCACCCTCATTGTGTTCTGTCTTTATCCTAGTACTTGACTGTACAAAACAAGGAACTTACAAAACATGTCACAAAACATTTATTTCCCAAAGCATATGCACATGTGAATATTGCTCCCTACACCAAAATAGTAAAACCATTATTTTATGAAGCATTACACTTTTATTATTAACATGACAAAAATTACCCGCTGCCGGACATCTTAATACCAGCTGGACTGTTGGTGGGCTGTCAATGTATAGGGAGAAGTGCCAATCATAACTGGAGGGCAAATAATACAATGTAACATCTGACAAAATCAAGTTACTAGCACCCATTATTATGATGGCAGTACAGGTCAGATTCATGATTCCACCATTAAAATTCTGTTAAAAGTCACCCTGAAGTACAATTCAGTTAATACCAGATTAAAGTTGAAACTGTACCAGACCCAAAACTTTCAAATGATCTTCTCTTTGTCCAAGTTTGGCAGTTACTATATACTAAAGTTAAAACTGAATAATAAAAAAAAATACTTTATGTATAAACCATGCTTACTTCAGTCAAAGGAGCAATGTGCACATGAATTCTGAATTTCATTGACCTTTAAAACAAAACATGAAATGCAAATGAAATTTTTTCAGGTGATGCAATTGCCATTTATTTATTTATTGGTGTTTAACCGTTAAAGGCCTATTTCTGACCTCAGAACAGATGGCCTTAACATGCCATCATGAGGAGGTCCTGCTGACAATAGACTAAGTACTTAGGCAGTGGTTTCTAGTCAAGTCTTGGCTGCCTCAACAGGCAGCCAAGACTTAACTAGAAATCACTGCAAAACCATTAGATGTGTAGAGACGTAGAGACTGTGAAATGGGGGAATTTAAGACCCTTGTCCAGGCCCTTAACCCTTTACCCAACGCAGACAATTTCAAAATTTATTATTTTATATCATTTTTTAAAATTTTTTCAAAAAATTTCAACAAAACCATATCATGTGACTCTTCGATGAGCTCGTTCCAAAGAGGGGTCACATGATATGGTTTTGTTGAACTTTTTTGAAAAATAATATTTTTTTCAGCTGCTGAATTTGCATATTACGCGGGCAGATGTGGGCGATTCGTTAGGTAAAGGGTTAAGGGCATATATTTCTGCACAATGGCTAACTGTGACCACAACATGGAAATAAGTCAAGTTTAGTCAATAGTTTATACTCATGTAGCCTATTTTAGAGGACTTTCACTGCAAGCATTGGTGACTAGGTCCTATTTTACCAGTAAAACAGAGCTTGTTTGCCACAGTAAACTTGTTTGCCACAGTAAAATCAATGCTGAGCTGATTCTGGAATCAAACCCATTTGGCTCTTTTTTTTCTACAAATGGGGGGCATATACCATTCCAATTATAGCAGCTGTTATGCAGGCAGACTGGATGGAAAATTCACAAATCTTATTTTTTACCTTGCTCATTAATTTGGTCATATGCCATTCCTTTTCTGTTGATTTTTTGTAATTAGTTTCATTGATAATCTCAGAATGGATTATATGAGAGTGATGGTTGAGAATTGAAAGTGACAACTATCACTAATCTTAAAGATAAACTGACTGAGATCAGCTAAGGTAAATGTGATCCCTCCTATGACAACAAATTGGTGGCTGAAAATTTCAAAATATACAAAGCAGTGGTATAAAGGTAGTTTTTTATGAGAAAGTTGGGAGACCATGAAATATCCAACAGTAATGAACAACAATGGCTATGCAAAGCATGGGCCACTGCCCCAAACCCGTAAGCATGTTTGAAGCAGCATTCAAGATATTGTGGGACAGAAACATTTTCTAAGTCGAAAGAGTGAAAAAGGGCCATAACTCTGGGGAAAATTATTGGACAGAACCCTTTCCTTGTGCATATCCGTTCCTCCCATGCGGGTATATCAGTATACCAAAGGAGATCCAAATCCGACCGATAGCTTTGAAGTTACAATGCAAAATGTTTGTTGTAAGGACAGACGGATGGATCGAGAGAGACGATGGACGGAGGGCTTCACGTGATACCCCGAATCCTCCTTTGGAGGTCAGGGACATAATAAAGAGAACTGGCATGATCACAAATGTTATCATCTCTCCTCTCCATATTAACAGAATACCCTCCCCAACTTGTGAAACAGATGTCTAAAATGGTGACAATGGCAATACAGTGAAACCCTGTTAATTGAAAGCTACTTTGCCTGGGAAAAAATATTCAATTAACATTGATTTGGTAATTTATCAGTATTCTAGAGATAAACTGAGCATTTAAACTATTATATCTTGTTTGACAGAGCTCATGAAGCTCTGTCAAACAACATATAATATATTAATGCCTGTATTGGATGCAAGGAGACCAAACAGGCCTGAAGACAATAAAATTCAATTATTATCTGGGTAATGGCTAGACAGGTTACAAGATTTTTTATTCAATTATCAGGAGTTTACTCCATAACCCATAGTAATTAACAAGTAAAATCTGTATTGAAGATATGCTAAATGGTTTGGTGTTTGGGAGTTAAAACAGGGTTATTCAATTGAGATATATCCAATGAAATGGGCTCCACTGTCCCACCAAAGATGGAATATACTGACAGAAAAGTTTTTTGCAATGAGAGGGAATAAATGAATCAGGGGAAATAAACATAGAAAACTGAAATGAAGAGCCAACTGACAAAAAGAAAACGTGGAGTCAATTATTATTCATAAAATTGTTGGTGTTATAAGAATAAAAATATTTCTATTTGTTGAAAAAACTTACCAAAAAGTTGGCAAATTCCTTCAACAAATGGAAAAGATTTTTATTCTCGTTTCAGCACCATTTTTATAGAAGACAATTGACTCAATATATACATTTTATTTTTGGACTCAACTTTTCATTTTAGTTTAATAATTTTAATAATCTTGTCCAGCAAGATTTCCTCTGTTGGAATAAGCTACCATCGTAAGTAATACACAGGGAATACCCCAACCCTATCATCAGCAAAGTTACATCCATCATATTTTACATGAACAAGAAACAGAAATCGGATAACAAAAAATCTGTATAAATCAATGGTAAAAAATCATATGTTAATCAAATTTTAAACTTTCCATCCAAAAAACATCAGTGAGAATGCACCATGAAAATTGTTTACTTCAACATTTTACCCAATGTAATGGCCAAAACCGGCAAGCACCATTCACAAAACTCTCCATTCAAATTTTATAATTTTTAGCTCAACTTTGACGAAGTCAAATTTGAGCTATTGTCATGGCCCGTCGTCCATCTGTCCGTACGTCAACAATTGGCTATGGCTCGGGCTAGAGGTCGTATTTATGAACCGATCTTTACGAAACTTCTTGGGTACCTTTGTTATGACCGTGGGACGAGAACGAGTGTTTTTGGGTGCGGTCCGAAATTCAAGATGGCTGCCAGCCGCCATTTTGTACCGATGATGCAGAAATCTGTTTTTTGTACAGAACTTCCATATGAAAGCTCTGATTTGAATAATTTTTTGTATGAATGTTTAGTACCATGGGGTACATCACATATAATACAGGTTTTTTCTCGTGCGTAAATTGTGCAAATTAGACTAATTTTGATGTTTTTTGGTGGGCTAGAGGCCGTATTTATGAACCGATCTTTACGAAACTTCTTGGGTACCTTTGGTATCACCATGGGACGAGAACGAGTGTTTTTGGGTCCGGTCCGAAATTCAAGATGGCCGATGGCAGCCATTTTGTACAAAATTTGGTGCAATCAGATTTTTGCACAGAACTTCCATATGAAAGCGCTGATTTGAATAATTTTTTGTGTGAATGTTTAGTACCATGGGATACATCACATATAATACGGGTTTTTTTCTCGTGCAGAAATTATGCAAATTAGATGAACTTTGATATTTCAGTGCGACTTACACACATTAAGTACTCATGTCAATACGGCTCAGACTTGAGTCTGTATTTATGAACTGATCTTCACGAAATGTCTTGGGTACCTTTGTTATCACCTTGGGACGAGAACGAGTGTTTCTGGGTGCGGTCTAAAATTCAAGATGGCTGCCAGTGGCCATTTTGTACCGAAATTAGGTCTAATCAGTTTTTTGTACACAACTTCTATACAGCTCAGACTAGAGGCCATATTTATGAACCAATCTTTACGAACCTTGTTGGGTACCTTTGTTATCACCGTGGGATGAGAGCGAGTGTTTTTGGGTGTGGTCCGAAATTCAAGATGGCCACCAGCAGCCATTTTGTACCAAAATTAGTGCAATCAGTCTTTTGTACAGAACTTCTGTATGAAAGTTCTGATTTGAATAAATTTTTGTATGAATGTTTAGTAACATGGAATACATCACATATTCTAAGGGTTTTTTTTTCGTGCAGAAATTATGCAAATTAGATGAACTTTGACTTATTCAGTGCTACTTACACAATGTGAGCACACATGTCAATACGGCTCAGGGTAGAGGCTGTATTTATGAACCGATCTTCACAAAACTTCTTGGGTACCTTTGTTATCACCTTGGGACGAGAATGAGTGTTTCTGGGTACGGTCCAAAATTCAAGATGGCTGCCAGTGGCCATTTTGTACCAAAATTAGGTCCAATCAGTTTTTTGTCACAAGTTCTATACAGCTCGTATTTATGAATTGATCTTCACGAAACTTCTTGGGTACCTTTGTTTTCACCTTGGGACAGGAACGAGTGTGTTTTGGGGTGCCTTTGTTATCACTGTGCTATGAGAACAAATATTTTGGGGTTCAGTCAGACCCACTCTGGGACTCAAAGTTTTCTTTTCTAGTTTAGCATCTGACTGTCACCCACCTTTACAATACTTTACCTATACATTTGTTACAGGCAACGGTCAGTATTTATGTACAGACCATTATAATACTTTATATGTACCTTTGTTATCAGGTCATTACCTAGATGTTTGTCATTGCTGTGTCACATACTATACATGTGCATGTCTTTGTCTTGACAAGTTGAGCTACAGTGTCATTGACACTTTCATTTCATTTCTTGTCTCAAAAACATAGATTATGACACATTATTGGAGCGAGCTCATTCCAATGAGGTATTATAAGCTAAGTATTTGAGACAAAAAAAAATACAATTTTTATTTATTCAAGAAACTTTTTTTTACAAGTGTCATCTGCTATTTAGGTTCGGTATAAAAGGGTTAAAAGAACAGAGAAGGTAGGTTTAATGGCAGTTTATCCATTCCGTTACAGACAGGAGCCTAAGAATCAAATACTCAACTGCCAGTACCACTATCAGGCCTGAAAATAATTCATGAATGACTGTTCAGGTTAGGTGTGGGTTACATCAATTGAAAAATATGCGAACGAACTACAGGTGACGGAAGGTTGCAACAGGTTACGACAAAGTAACACAACATAAGTTTAATAAATTACCGTCTTAAAGAATTTCAACACGGTCATTATTAGCCATTGTGCATAAGTATGTGACCTTAAACACCAATAAATCAAGAATTTCAACTAAAGTAAATAGCAGAAACTAATGTGGGATCTCGCTCTCGCTGTGGCGAGATCACAAGTTAGTTGCTGATATTTACATAGGTGGGAATCCCATGAAGAAGTTAAATGAAAGTGTCAATGACACTATAGCTCAACTTGTTAAGACATGTACATGTATAGTATGTGACACAGCAATGACAAACATCTAGGTAATGACCTGATAACAAAGGTACATATAAAGTATTGTAACGGTCTGTACATAAATACTGACCGTAGCCTGTAACAAATGTATAGGTAAAGTATTGTAAAGGTGGGTGACAGTCAGATGCTAAACTAGAAAAGAAATCTTTGAGTCCCAGAGTGGGTCTGACTGAACCCCAAAATATTTGTTCTCATAGCACAGTGATAACAAAGGCACCCCAAAACACACTCATTCCTGTCCCAAGGTGAAAACAAAGATCCCCAAGCAATTTTGTGAAGATCAGTTCATAAATACGAACTGTATAGAAGTTGTGACAAAAAACTGATTGGACCTAATTTTGGTACAAAACGGCCACTGGCAGCCATCTTGAATTTTGGACCGCACCCAGAAACACTCGTTCTCATCCCAAGGTGATAACAAATGTACCCAAGAAGTTTCGTGAAGATCGGTTGATAAATACAGCCTCTAGCCTGAGCCGTATTGACATGTGCACTTACAGTGTATAAGTAGCACTGAACAAATCAAAGTTTATCTAATTTGGATAATTTCTGCACGAGAAAAAAACCTGTACTATATGTGATGTATTCCATGTTACTAAACATTCATACAAAAATTTATTCAAATCAGAACTTTCATTCAGAAGTTCTGTACAAAAGACTGATTGCACTAATTTTGGTACAAAATGGCTGCTGGTGGCCATCTTGAATTTCGGACCACACACAAAAACACTCGTTCTCATCCCACGGTGATAACAAAGGTACCCAAGAAGTTTCGTAAAGATCAGTTCATAAATACGGCCTCTAGCCTGAGCCGTATAGAAGTTGTGTACAAAAAACTAATTAGACCTAATTTTGGTACAAAATGGCCACTGGCAGCCATCTTGAATTTTGGACCGCACCCAGAAACACTCGTTCTCGTCCCAAGGTGATAACAAAGGTACCCAAGACATTTCGTGAAGATCGGTTCATAAATACAGACTCTAGCCTGAGCTGTATTGACATGTGCACTTACAGTGTATAAGTAGCACTGAATAAATCAAAGTTCATCTAATTTGCATAATTTCTGCACGAGAAAAAACCCGGTATTATATGTGATGTATCCCATGGTACTAAACATTCACACAAAAAATTATTCAAATCAGCGCTTTCATATGGAAGTTCTGTGCAAAAATCTGATTGCACCTAATTTTGTACAAAATGGTTGTCATCGGCCATCTTGAATTTCGGACTGCACCCAAAAACACTCGTTCTCGTCCCATAGTGATACCAAAGGTACCCAAGAAGTTTCGTAAAGATCGAATCATAAATATGGCCTCTAGCCCGAGCCGTATTGGCATTTGCACTACAGTGCTGAAAGTAACACTAAATACATCAAAGACAGTCTAATTTGCATAATTTAAGCACGAGAAAAAAACCTGTATTATATGTGATGTATCCCATGGTACTAAACATTCATACAAAAGATTATTCAAATCAGCACTTTCATATGGAAGTTCTGCGCAAAAATCTGATTGCACCTAATTTTGTACAAAATGGCTGCGACCAACTTGAATTTCAGATCGGACCCCAAAACACTCGTTCTCGTCCCACGGTCATAACAAAGGTACCCAAGAAGTTTCGTAAAGACTGGTTCATAAATACGGCCTCTAGCCCGAGCCGTATTGAATTGCTGACGGACAGATGGACGACTGGCCATGGCATAAGCTCAAATTTGGCTTTGCCAAAGTTGAGCTAAAAAGCATGACTGGCGTAGTAAAAACAGAGAAGGCAGTGAAGCACCACATTACCCTTTCCCTGCAGTTAAAACTAGAAGTCCTGTCATGAACTGTGTGCTTATCTAGGCTTAATTGTGCATAGGAATTGCCTGCAATTGTCGTATCGAAAGACATCCAAAACGAAACACGTTCCTCAATCGTTTACTCATAGCAAATACAGGCAATATTTCTGCCAATGGACCTCCGGGTTACCCAGAGGTCCATTGGCTGAAACATTGCTTGTGTGCAGGCCATATGTACAGGATTTGATAGCCTGACTATGGTCATAACACCCAGATTAACACGCAGATCGACTTGCTATTTGTGCGCATTTTGTGACGGGACTTCTAGTTTTAACTGTATGGGTTATGAGCATGCTATATGGTGTAACCTGCCAATGGGTTACGATATAAGCCCTTTATTTCCAGGTCTGACTGTGGTTATTTGACGTGATTATTTGATGTGGTTATTGTAGTAAAAACAGAGAAGGACCACATTACCCTTTGCTTAAGGGTTATGAGCTCGCTATATGGCATAACCTGCCAGCGGGTTACGATATAAGCCCTTTATTTCCAGGTCTGAGCATGGTTATTTGATTTTTTGTCCATGCTAAACTTATTAGGTTCATGGATATTTCCAATCAATAGAAGACAGGCAATTTTGTTTAAATGGAAGTAGGTGGAATATGTGTTTGGGAGGAGCAAATTTTTAGGGATAAGGTAGGTGAATCACCTTCTGTACTCAAATGAAAAAATAGAGATAACTGGAAATGAGACGTTATATCTGAACATATTTTGTCTAATTCAGACTCCCTTAGGCTCTCCAATCCTCTCAACATTCGTATATGGGAATAAATTCTCAGTGTGCCTTGAATTTGTGCCCATGTATATATGCTGAGAACTTTAGAAGAGAATTTGAGAGAGTCTGAATTTAACAAAACAGAAGTTTAAAAGCAGTGATGTTTTATGAGACCGATCTCTTCTATAAATTGAGTTAATGTAGCCTTAGAAATCTATTAAATGAAAGTGTCAATGACACTGTCGCTCAACTTGACAAACTTGAACTTGGTAAGTTATAAATGAAATGGCAAAATTGAAGATCATTGGTACCAATGTCATTTTTTTTGCCAGTGGCAACTTTTTTTGACAGAAAACGAAGAAAATCGATAGCTCCCATCTAGAGGCCTCCCCAAACAAGCATGCCAGGTTTCAAAGCAATCCGATCATAAATGTGCCCTGTAGGGTGTACAAAAGGGAAATATTGTGGTCTGACTAGACTAAATTCTCAGAACGTTGGCCATGGCAACATTTTTTGACGGAAATGGAAGAAAATTGATAGCTCCCATCTAGAGGTCACCGTAAATAAGCATAGCAGGTTTCAAAGCAATCTAATCATAAATGTGCCCTGTAGGGTGTGCCAAAGGGAAATATTGTGGTTTGACTAAACTAAGTTCTAAGAACGTTGGCCGTGGCAACATTTTTTGACGGAAATTGAAGAAAATCGATAGCTCCCATCTAGAGGTCACCCCAAACAAGCATACCAAGTTTCAAAGTAATCTGATCATAAATGCGACCTGTGAGGTGTGCCAAAGGAAATTGTGGATGTACGTACTAACGTACATATGTACGTACGTACGCCGACGGACGAGAAGTGATGGCAATAGCTCAGCTTGACTTTGTCAAGTTGAGCTAAAAATTCCTATCATACCCCAAATGGGAGATGGTGAGGGGAGGGCTATGTCAGGAAGAAATTTCCCTTCAACTGAATATCTGTATCTGCCATTGTTTCAAACCTGAAGGCTAAAAGTATAAATTTGTGTATTTTTAAAATCGTGGAGTAGCTATAAATTTCAATATTATAGAATTGATCCCCATCATGGAGCTCTTCAGCCAAAGCAAGCTGCACCACTGAAGAATTGAATTTAACAATAACTGAACTGGTCATAGATCGGCTTGCCATAAAATACAGTCAGCTTATTCATTTTTTAACTTTTTACCTAATGTAATGACCAAAACTGGCATGCATTATTTACAGAAATCACCATTCAATTTTTCTCTCTTAATTTTTTGCCTGCAAGAAATAGTTTATAACTACTCATTGGAATGAACCCATTGAACTCATTCCAATGATGGGTCATAAACTGTGTTTCTGAGACAAAAAAAAATAAACTTTTTAGTTCCGTTCAAGAATTTTTTTGGCAAAGTGTCATCCGAACAATACGAAGGGACCTTTAATCTGCACAAGAGTATTTCTCTCTTTGCAAAGGGACTTGCCATTTTATATTCACCCTCAGGATAGTATGTTGTGATAACATCAATTCCACAACTGAATACATGTACAATAAAATGTTTGGACATCTCTGAATCGTTCCTCACAAAAAACAAAAGCTGGCAGGGGCTTTTCATATAAGATCTATGAACATAAGCTTCCTTTTTGCATTACGTTTACAAACATCTAACACACATTTAATTAAAGATAAAACAAGAGGCCCCAGGGGGCCTGAGGGTGCTCACCTGACATGGTAGCCTAAATATCAACCCAGAGAATTGATTTCCACAAGTTGCATCTGCTCCTCCTAAGAAAAGCTGAAACCAAATATCCAAATATTCTGACCAGTGGATCTAAAAAAAGATTTTTAAAGAATATTCCTCATACTGAACTAAGTCATAATTCGGGCTCCAACAGGAAGCCCATATATGAACCCAGGGACTTGGCTTTAACAAACCTGAATCTCACACCCCTAAGGATTCTGCACACCAAATATCAAAACATTCCGACTGCTGGATCTGAAGAAGAAGATTTTTAAAGAAAATTCCTCATTTTGAACCAAGTTACAATTCGAGCTTCCACAATCAGCCCAAATATGGACCTAGGGACATGGCTTGAACAAACTTGAATCTTACCCCCCTAAGGATGCTGCATAAAAAATATCAAAAGCATTCATCTGCTGGACCTGAAGATTTTTAAATAAAATTCCTCATTTTGAACTAAGTTGTCATTCAGGCTCCCATAGTGAGCCCAAATATGAACCAAGGGACTTGGCTTGAACAAACTTGAATCTCAGCCCCCTAAGGTTGCTCCATGCCAAATATCAAAACATTCCAACTGCTGAATCTGAAGAAGATTTTTAAAGAAAAATTCCTCATATTGACTAAGTTATAATTTGGGCTCCCACAGGGAGCCCAAATATGGACCCATGGACTTGGCTTTAACACACTTGAATCCCCCCTCCCCCCAAGGATGCTACTCACCACATATCAAACCATTCCGACTGCTGGATCTGAAGAAGAAGATTTTTTAAGAAAATTCCTCATTTCGAACAAAGTTACAATTCAAGCTCCCACACTGAGCCCAAATATGGACCTAGGGACATGGCTTGAACAAACTTGAATCTCACCCTCCTAAGGATGCTGCATACCAAATATCACAAGATTCTGCATGCTGGATCTTGAGAAGAAGATTTTCAAAGAAATTTGCCTGAAATGCACTAAGTTCGAATTTGGGCTTCTATAGTGAGCCCAAATATGAATCCAGGTTGCCGATTTGAACAAATTGGAATCAGATCCACCCCACAATGTTGCATACCAAATATCAAAAGATTCTGCCTGCAGGATCTGGAGAAGAAGATTTTTGAAGAAATTTGCCTGAAATGCACTAAGTTCAAATTCGAGCTTCTATAGTGAGCCCAAATATGAATTTAGGGAGCCGATTTGAACAAAATAGAATCAGATCCACCCCACAATGTTGCATACCAAATATCAAAAGATTCTGTCTGCTGGATCTGGAGAAGAAGATTTTTTAAGAAATTTGCCTGAAATGCACTAAGTTCAAATTTGGGCTCCTATACTGAGCCCAAATATAAACCCAAGGGGCCGATTTGAACAAACTTGAATCAGATCCACCCCACAATGTTGCATACCCAATATCAAAAGATTCTGCCTGCTGGATCTTGAGAAGAAGATTTTCAAAGAAATTTGCCTGAAATGCACTAAGTTCAAATTTGGGCTCCTATACTGAGCCCAAATATAAACCCAAGGGGCCGATTTGAACAAACTTGAATCAGATCCACCCCACAATGTTGCATACCAAATATCAAAAGATTCTGCCTGCTGGATCTGGAGAAGAAGATTTTTTAAGAAATTTGCCTGAAATGCAGTAAGTTCAAATTTGGGCTCCTATACTGAGCCCAAATATAAACCCAGGGGGCCGATTTGAACAAACTTGAATCAGATCCACCCCACAATGTTGCATACCAAATATCAAAAGATTCTGCCTGCTGGATCTGGAGAAGAAGATTTTTTAATGTTTTTCCCATTGCCTACAGTGTTAAAAAATGCTGACTCAGCACTTTTTCAATGTCCCGAAACTGTACCATATGATAAAACCGATGGCAATTTTTTTTTACCAATTCTTTCTGTTGGTCCTAAGGAAGCTTCACACCAAATAAAAATTCTCGGTGACGTGCAGTTTTGGAGATATGGGCGTTTTAATTTTTTTCTATTTTTAGCTCCTGCGGTTCCCATGGGGCTACGGGAAAAAAAAAATCAGCATAAATTAGGTACTTATGACCCAATAAGCCCTCACATAAAATTTGGTTCAAATCAGCCTCTCGGTTTGGAAAATAGAAATTTTGCGCGGGGCCAAAAATTTTGCCCCTCCCATAACGACGCCAAGTATAGCCCCACAAACTTCTCTTGAACAAATCTAAGTCTACACCTCAAAAGGAAGCTGCACACCAAATATCAAGTCTCTGCTACTGCTGGTTCATGAGAAGAAGATTTTTTAAGATTTCAGCACACTTTTTGGGTGTGGCCCTACCCACGGGCGGGGCAACTTGATTTGAACAAAATCAAATTGCGATGTCATAACAAACTATTATCTCAAATATCAATTAAATTGGTTCAGCGGTTTGGGAGGAGAAGACGCAAACACCATGTTCACGGACGACGGACGACGGACGGTGAGTGATCACTATAGCTCTCCTGACTGAAAGTCAGGTGAGCTAAAAATATGTACTATTATGCTCTGAATTACGCTACCACCAAAATATAAATGCATAGTTAATATGAAGTGAGTCATAACATATGTTAATATGAAATCAGTCCCATTTTCTGCAGTGTTGATGACAGGCAAATTTTTCTTATTATTGAGCACATTCCAATGAGGGGACATCAGCTCTATTTGGGAGGCAAAAAAATTAATCTATTTGTTTTAAGTAAATGGGTTAAATAATCTTTGAATTTTGGTTAACATTTTGTAGCAAGGATGAGTAAACAGCATTGGTGGTATCTAAGTTACTAAATGTTTTAATTGAAAAAGTGGTATGCAACATTATGTATTTTGCCCCACTTATTTATTTGAGCCCATAGTCTCCACGAACCTCGGTTTGAACGGAATGAATTTTATTACACACCCGTGACTGTATTTGTCACGATCACATGGATTTTAGGGGCATGCGGTAATTTTAAACAGAAAGCTCTAGTGCGATCCGATAAAAAGTACCCATCGCGAGCACAAGTTCTCTCGATAGACTGGTTCTCATAGTTTGCAGCGTTCAGTGGAACATAACCAATGAGAACCATCGGCTATATTTATCTATCGGAATTACCGATTCTCATACCAAAATGTTTGATGCACAACTGTGCTAAAAACGATTGAAAGTCAGGAAACACACATGATCTCTGCCAAGAAATTGAACAGTGAAACTCAACCTTTGCTCCGTTATTGAAAATCCAGGAAAACTTGATTAATTTTAGAGCACAAAAGTCCAATTGGGTTCGATATTTCAGCCAGCCACTTGCACAGTTTCTCATAAAATTTTGTTACAACGTTGCCCTCACCGCTGCCGACGAGTCGATACGAGGTCTACTGTGTAATCCTATTCGATTCACTCTTCGGCAATGAAGCAGCACGTTTGCCAAAGCAAACATACTTTGAAGAGCATGTTAAGTTGAAGTAGTTCTCTGGAAGCAAGACCAAATCAATCTTGAAAACTGGTTACCAAGAAGTGGTAAAACAGACGGCGATACGCCGAAAGCGCCTTGAGATGTTTGGCAGCTAGTACATGCAGTTACTGATTAACTATCAGTAACTGCATGTACTAGCTGCCAAACATCTCAAGGGGGTAGGGAAAGTAGTATTGCTAAAATATGACTTTTTCTGGAGTTTGTACTGGGGAAATTTAAAAAAAGTTACCAGCTACCCTCTACTGAAATTCTGAAAGGTCTTGAGTAGGGTGGGAATGAGACCACGAAGAGGGGAGGGGTGGTGAATACATGTGGTCTGATGAATGCAATATATTGTCAATTTTATGAGATGACTTCCATGAAATTCAAAAATAATTATTAGAATATTTAAAACACAGTCAATATGACAATATTTTCCAGACACAGATTGATGTGTATTTTTAAATGACTAGTTAAGAATTATTTGCTGGTATTTCTGACAAATTCTGTTTTACACAGAGGTATTAATTATCAGCAACAAAACTTAAATTGAATGTCACTTATATGAATTAGCTACATGGGTATATGAGATGGGATAGGGGTTGCAGCACTTTCATCCCCCTTCACCAATAAGCAGCTAATTTTGCAGTTTTCATTGAAAGGGACTGGTATTTTCAGAACAGATTGTTCAGAGGGAGGGAGTATTTTTATAATTTTGGAAAATATCAGGGTGGTGGGCAGAGCATTTTCATAGGGCAATTCGAGGAAAGGGTCTGCATTTTGATTTTGAAACAATAGTTCAGGGCAGTTTGATTGGTCAGCCCCTATTCCCAAGAAAAGGTCCAAAAGCCTATCATTAGTCACATTCTATCAGTCCTCTTTAAAACTTCTTACTAAATGCAAATTCAGAATACCAAATTCCAAATTTAAGATTGACAAGATATTGGAGCAGACGCATAAAAAATTATTTTGTTTTGAAAACAGATATCAAGAAAACAATATTGACAGAACCGTTCAGATAACAAACTGGTGAAGTATAGTTTTATTACTAGCACAAAATAATGTAAACATTAATCAATCTTTGAAAATATTATCAACCAAAGTAAGTTGGAGCTTACTGCGAGAACACCCCCTCCCTCCCTTATTTCTCTTTGAGCCTCTGACTAAGACTGCTGGATACTCATTTCATTAGCTTTCGAGAAAATGTTGTCAGGTTATAGATGGGTGTGTGTGTGTGGGGGGGGGGGGGGGGGGGGTCGTAAAAAAGGTGTACAAACTAAATTACTTGTGGAGACAAGACATGACATTTTCTTGCAGTTATTGTGTAATATATTTCTCCCTTTGTATATATGCCTATCTGTAGTAAATGTGGACAACCTAAAGCCTTTATTTTGTAAGTTCAGCCCATTTCAAACAAAAGTTATCAAGACTTGAGGTCAATAAAAAGAAGGCTAAATTTCAAGTCAGAAACTTTATAATGTTGAAAAATAAAGTGCTAACTTACCAAGACTGCAAAGTTCACTCAGAATGGAATCTCAAACTGCCTCAGTTACTCTGAACGATTGAATGAATGCCCCGGGAGGTTAATTTATTGCACAAAATGTCTTTTCTCGTCCAATGTGCAGAACAGAAATGACCGATGTCCTCATGCGATAGGCGATAGCCTAGTGGCAGTAGTGCATGTAAAATCAAGCCGAGTTCAAGTTTTACTTCTATTTTAGTTTCACTTTCAGTTTAAAAAGCACGAAATTTAAACAGAGCGGCCTGTTCGCACCGTATTTAAATTAAAATCCTTGTACATTTTCCATCCTCCAGATATAATGATGCCTGCACACACACTTTTGAAAACACATTTCAGACCTCATAATTTGTGACGTCTGATAATGATGAACGCAATCTTTTGAGTTTTAAGTGGCCGGACCCTGCCGGACCGACATTTTTTGGGGAACAAAATGAATCAACAGCGATTCTACAAGTGGCATGGTCAAAGACTTAAGACTGGTTCTCTGACAAAATTGCCCGTTTCTCTCTAAAATTCTTTCAACCGTTCAAATCGTCGACTATTTAATTAAATTAGCGATTAATTACAGTGAATTCTTTTTCAGGGTTGGGTGTGTAATAAATACAGAACCACACTTATGTTTGAATGGGTTAACGATTACTGAACTCGAGCGTGTGGCGCTGGGATAACCACTCGAGCCTACCGGCTCTCGTGGTATCCCTGCGCCACTCGCTCTCTTTCAGTAATCGTTAACCCATTCAAACATAAGTGTGGTTCTGTATATTGACTTTCTCTTTTGTTTTTGCATATAAAAAATAACAGGCAATTGATACTGAGGTATCTGGAAGGCACCCACCAAATGACAACATACTTTCTGGAATGGAGGTCAGCGAGACCTACTTATATTTTGTGCCACACTCTCCTTTGCAAGATGAATTCGCATATTTATGTCAGACAGTATTAGAATTATGTTCCTGAATTATTTAAGGGAAGGACAGTTGGACATGACACACAGAGAATCACCTATTTTTTTCAAAATGTAGGTCTGAATGACCTACTTATTATCTCTGGCAACTTCAAGATTTTTTAGCATCCAAATTTGGTGAACTTCCGCCAAATAGTATAGGAATTATGAGAAAGAAATATTTTTGCATGAATGTAATAAATCAGCTTTATCCATTTTCTAAAATGTTGGTCAGTATGTCCTACTTAAAGTGTCTGCTACTCCCCTTTCCAAGACATTTTGGCATGTCATGATTGGTAACCCTAAGAGATATAGTCTAGGAATTGTGAGTCTGAACTTCAGGATAATGGACACATGGTAACATGAAGCCAGACACCAAGTTGCCCATCTGTGGTTGTGGTGACAGGCAACAATAAAATAACAATGTTCCAAATAATTGATAAAAATTCAACTTTTTGAAAATCTAACTCTTCTGTTTCTCTGTTATTTCTGGACAGGTATACTGTAGTCAAATAAAAACCCTTTTTAAAAAATAAATTTCCTTACCCCTAAGGATGCACCATATCAAATTACAATATAAACAAACAAAATTTGGATGAATGGATAGATATACAAACAGATGAATGGCAAACCATTGGCCACAAGTCACTATACAGTATACTTGCCCAGAAATAACAAATATTGTATGCTGTGTTTGTGGTAAAAAGTAAAAATATTTTATGATGACTTTTCTCCCAAACATCAGCCAATAGCCCCTTTCTGATATAGCCCAGCAAACCCATGCCATTAAGGAGTTATCGACTATTGTCAGGGAAAAATGAATTTTTTTGAGTTATCAAGGTAAAACCATTGAATCTGTCTATTGCCCATTACTTCTGTTCAGTGAGTTAACACTCATTTGGCATACAAATATAAAATTTCACTTCTACAGTATCTGTATAAAAAGTTATCCGTATTTCACTTTATTTGATGTAGAGTTTAACTCCCTGCTTGCTATTGGCAAATATTCCTGTTCAGGACAGGATTTCTCTTGTTACTGAAATAAGTATAATTTGGGCATATTCAATCGAATTTCCACACTGTAAATTGAATGGACTTTTTCACCAATGATTTCTTGTGTTACATTTAGATTATTTTTTCATCAAATATAGTCATGGCTGCTTCAAAGCAGCCATGACCTGATTTGATGAAAAATACCTTTTAAAATACCCAGCAGGTTTAGAGTTAATCCGTTACCCAATGACCTAGTAAAATCCGCCCAGTGCTATACACCAAATTGTCATTCATATTTTGTGACTTTTCCAATTTTTATGTCTACAGAAAAGGGTATGACCCTTCACTGGAATGAGCTCATCAAGTTTGTTCCAATGAGGGGAGGCTGGGGGAGGGGGCCAGAAGATATTTTTGGGAAGCCAAAAATATTGCAGGTGTCATGTTTAAGCAATGTTAACCCTTTACCTACACAGCTAAGCGATGATACACTTGCAAATCCCCCCCCCCAACACTTGTTTGGACTCATAGGTTGATGGGGAGAGGGGGGGGGGGTTCTTCCTGTGCCCCTCCCTATTTTTTGTAATTCAATTTTTTTGAAGCATTTTTTTTACAAGCACAAAGATTAGGGGACACAGTATTATCCACGATAACATATGGACATCCACTAGTCCATGTGTTATCGCAGTGAGTACTGCACACCATGCATAGAACTATAGCTCCTAAGCAGGTTGCCTGTTGTATGAGACATTGTAAATGGACTTATGGCGATGAGTGGAGTATGCTTGTCCCCCAAATCACTGCTATCGATGATTGGAAAGTGGTGTTCTGCTAAACTCAAAAGACCTGGATCCCTCAATGTGATTCCTTTTTGAAAGGCAAAAATTGCTTAAAAAAAAAAAATTTGAATGGTGTTTGTGAATAACATTGGCTGGTTTTAGCTGTTATATTAGATAAAGTGTAAAGTTTTGAGTTAAAAAGTTTATCACAAAATGCCTTTATATCTGCAGACTAGTTTTGTCTTCATTGAAAAATAACAACCATCTTGGTGGCCAAACTAATCTGATGAGTAAGTGGAATGATTTGAAGATGATCGGTCTCTGATCTCACTGATACTTTCTTTAGCTGAGTGTATAGTATCCTCAAATGCTCTCAAATGTATCTGCAAATTAAAAGAGAAAAAAATATTAAACAAATATCAAAGGATCTGAAACCTTCTTCTCAAGATATTTTATTCACAATGGGGAATGTACATCATCATTATTTGTACACAGTCGAAAGAATCAGAATTTTGACAGTATCACAACTTTTCAGTGTTTGGGCTAAGAAGTTGTTTCAAGTCAAGTCTTCACTGCCTCTCACAAAAAACTGCAATTTTAATTTGAAATCTGTTAGCAGAGTAAGTGATGATGTCATATTGGAGTCGCGGTTGTCCCAAGGCAAAATGAATTGAAAACCTAGGATTTGGGCTTCATGGGCTAAAACTTTTGGTCCAGCTATAACAGTACTAAATATTCCCCCATAGGCCATAAAAAAAGAACCTCTGTTTCTCAGGCCTGCACGCATGGTCATTTTTGGTGCGCATGCAACCTTTTTATGACACCAAAAAATCTTCAAAAAAAAATTTAGATATTGTGCTCATTTCGGTAAATCGATATCGATGCATTCGCAAATTTTAAATTAACACCCTTCAAGCTTTTTCTTCATCATACTTTAATAAAGTGGGTGGGTTTTAGCAATATTCGCAACAGAAAGTGTTTCATTCTGTAAAAGGTAAGTCATAATGACAGCAAGAAGGAAGGTTTCTTTCAGTCTGACAACAAACAATCGCAAAGGGGAATAGTCGATTCGCACCACGTTTGATTCGCACCAACCCTCAGAAAGTCTGCAAAGTCAGGTGCTATGTTGAATGGAACACAGTCTCCTGGCATTTATTTTTAGTAACATTTGTTTTGTAAATGGCCGTCATTGGGAATTTGTGTACTGTTATTTGAAACCGTTACGAGTTTCCCAGTTAATTTAAATAAATGCATTTGAGATGCAAGATAATTGGATAACTAATAGTAACCGTTGCTTGATATAAAAGTAACAGTCATAGTTGAAAATAAATCGCATATAGGAAGGTATTTGCGGTCGATTTGGTTAATAAAAACACGCACACATTCTTTTTGTATTTCATTTTCAGATTTCCGAAAAATATGATTTATGGATGAACTGCCCGTTCAAATGGGTTGTGATAATTTTGAATATAATGGGGAAAATTGCGATTCACAATTTTATTAGGCAGGTCGTGAAAGGAGTTTTTTGGGGGGTAAAATAAATCTCTGAAAGTTGGCACTTCGACATTTGATTTGTCCCCGAGACGTTTCAACCCGAGACGTTTCACCCACGAGGCATTTCGTCCTGTGTTATAATTTTCACGTTTCACTGAAAAAACAAACATTCAAACCCCACTTCATTTATGACCCAACACCCCCTATGGTGAATAATCAATATATTTGCGAAATTTTGCGTGGTCCACCAGGCGTTTGGGTGGGCGTCAAATTATCACAAACAACCTCTCGGGGAGAAATAAAAAGAAAAAAAAAACGCACGCCCGCCCGCATTCTTTTTTGGAAAAAATGGCCTGAGAAACAGACAATCAACTTTGTATGGCCATAGGTGACCATTATAATATTCGTGTGAAAAAAAAAAAATGATCGCATCATTTATTTTAATTTGGACATTCAAGTATCTCTGTCAAGAATAGCCCTTCACACAATGTTTTCTTTCCTCAAAACAGAGGGTCATGCAACAAATAATAGAGAAAAATTGACAGAAAGAAAAAAATTACCATCAAAAACACACTAACAGTCAATAGTATTTTTTAGGACCCCAAAATTCATCAAATCGCCCCACCCCTCATTGTTCTCTTGAATATTCAGCAATGATGCGAGATTTGAGTACTGTGCTTCAAAGGTTTTTTAAAACATTTTTTTTCTAAAGCCTGCTTAGTTTAGGAGATTGATTCATTTCCAAGTGCAACTTTTCAAAGTGGATAACTCTAATTCACATATTCATACATTCATATATTTAGTACACATTCGGCAGAGGATTGACACCTCATTGAGTACACCTGCTTGGTATTCCGATTTCGTCCTGAGCCTGACGAGATTACTTGTCTGTTCATGGATCCTGCTTATTTGTATAATCCACTTATTTGAATATTTTTGTCTGACAAAAGCATAATTCAATTAAGTGGGATCCACTGTAATAAAAATGTAAACCACAAAGGCCAATAACTCTCAAAATTTTCAAAAAAATTGATGTGATTTTCAAAATTATCCAAGGCATTTTAAGTACGAAGCAGAATATCAAAATTTATTGAAAGCTGATGTTTACTGTTCAAGTTATTTCTTAAACCATGCAATTTTGAGGAAAATAAAAAAAAACAAGAATGAGTCTACATTAAGCAAGCCATCTCCATAGGCTACACTGTCAATCCTTGAGTCCCTCAGGAGTGACAAAAATAATCTGGGCATCATGCCTTTTCTTCAGTTGATCATAAGTAAAATGTAGAGCTCCCCTATTAAGCCCCTTGATACAACCTATGTGGATTAATCTTAGTACCTCTAGAGGGTACTGAATACAAAATTTTTAATTCTTCAGCAAAATGGCCAATTCCGGCTCCCATAGAGAGCCGAAATATTAACCCAGGCTCTTGATTTGAACACAGTTAAATCTGACTTCCCTAGAGATGTTGTGTACTGAATATGAAAGCATTCTGACTGTTGGATCTGAAGAAGAGAAATTGTAAAGAAATTTCTTCGAATTGCACTAAGTTCAAATTTGGGCTACCATAGCGAGCCCAAATATTGACCTATGGATCCGATTTGAACAAACTTGAATCTGACCCCCCTAGAGATGTTGTATACCAAATGTGAAAGCATTCTGATGAGTGAATCTGAAGAAGAAGATTTTTGAAGAAATTCCCTCATATTGTACTAAGTTAAATTTCATGTTCCCATATGGAGCCCAAATATTAACCTAGGCACTCGAATTGAACAACCTGGAATCTGACCCCCCTAGAGATGTTGTATACCAAATATAAAAGCATTCCGACTGGTGGATCTGAAGAAGAAGATTTTTAAAGAAATTTTCTCATATTGCACTGAGTAAAAATTTGGGCTACCATAGTGAGCCCAAATATATACCTAGGAATTTGATTTGAACAAACTTGAATCTGACCCCCATAGAGATGTTGCATACCAAATATCAAAGCATTCTGACTGATGGATCTGAAGAAGAAGATTTTTTTAAATTACCCTCCATATTGAACAAAGATAAAATTTGGGCTTCCATAGGAAGCCCAAATATTAACCTAGGGACTTGGTTTGAACAATCTAGAATCTGACCCTCATAACAATGATGTATACCAAATATTAAAAGATTCTGACTGGTGGTTCTGAAGAAGAAGATTTTTAAAGAATATTCCCCATATTACCCTATGTTAAAACTTCGGGCTCCTGTAGAGAGCCCAAATATGAACCAATGAGCTTTATTTCTACAAACTTTTATCTGACCCCCCTATGAATGCTGTATACCAAATATCAAAAGATTCTGATGATTGATTCTGGAGAAAAGATTTTTTAAAATTTTTGCAAATATGCTGACTCAGCATTTTTTCGATGCCCATTACAGAACACCCTAAGATAACCGATGGCAATTTTTTTTTACCATTCAATTTTACTGGTCGTAAGGATACTTCATACCAAATAAAAGCTCTCTGTTCCGTGAGGTTTGGGAAATATGGGCGTTTGAAAATATTTCTATTTTTAGCTCCCAGGGTTCCCATGGGGATGCGGGAATTTTTTTTTTTGCATGGGTCAAGTACTTATGACCCAATACTACCACAAACCAAATTTGGTTCATACCGGACCATCGGTTCAGAAAATAGAAATTTTGGGCGGGGCCAAAAATCTTACCCCTCCTATTACAAAGCCAAATATTACTTTACGAACTTCGTTTGAACAAACTTGATTCTACACCTCATATGGAAGCTCCATAGCAAATATCAAGTCATTGTACACACTGGTTCTTGAGAAGAAGATTTTTAAAATATTTTGGAGCATTTTCCCCCACTCCTTCCCTATGGGGCTGGGCATGCTGAGTTGAACAAAAATGAAATGCCCCTTTGGGACCATCACTCACACAAACTTTCACTTGAATTGGCCCAGTGGCTTTGGAGGAGAAGACCAAAACATGGTGTTGACGGACGACGGACGCCAGACGACGGACGGGAAGCGATTAGATTAGCTCAGCTTGACTTTGTCAAGATGAGCTAAAAAACAATAACTTTTCATGAAATCACAGTGGCTTTCAAACTTGTCCAAGACAATGTTAATATAAAGCCATGTATCAAACTTTATTGAAATCTGTGATGCACTGTTTGGAGGGTTGTAAGGGGGTATTTACCCCCACCCCCTAACATTTTTGTAAAAATTGCAAAAGATGGGATAAATTTTTTGTCTGATTTCAACATTCTTCCATTATCATGTTGAGCTCACATGTTAAGTTTCTTTGATGAATGTATCACTGCAAAACAGACTTTATTGCACAGACTGGAAAACAGTGTAAGCAGGTCTGGAAAAACAACCAGCCTGAAATTAAAAAAGGTTTTCTCAGAGGTACCCGCTACCAGTGACACAATACATAGAGGGTTTCACCTTGCAAAACAATTTGAAACATCAGTTACGAATGTTCTCTGCACAAGAATCTTCATTAGCCTCCACAAAATATCATCAATAATATCAGTGCATATAAATCAATTTTACCTCAAAATCTGCATGACATTAATCAATAGCAGGAGGGTTTGTGGTGTAGAAAATCCTGTTTGAAACTACCGAAAAAGCCATAAAATTGCTTGTTTTAACCCTAGATTTTGAAAAAAATTTCCTGGGGAGCTTCTTCCAGACTTTTCCTCTTGTGTTCTCTCCCAGGCAATGCACCTCATGTCTGCTATCGCTTCACGGCGGATACCTTGGTTCACCCACTAGAAAGTAACCCCCCAAAATAATATTTTCTCTGCTACACCTCTGAACAATGAATTTCACACAAAATTCAACAAACAAAGGGCAATAACTCCCTTCAATTTCATCGTATAATGGTTGTTAGTGAACTTGTCCAAGATATTGTTAGAAAATAAAGCAGCACAATTTAAAATTTGCTTAGTTGAAATCTGATAACCATTGTTCAAGTTATCACATAAACAAACTTCTGGATGGATGGATGGAAACCCTGCAGTGGGTGGAGGGAGGGGGATAATAAATGTTCTACATACCAGGCATGTACCTATTTTTCCCTAGCTTGTTAACCTTCAAAAAACATTTGCAAAAGACGGTGGGGGACTTAAAAGATTCACACATAAGTTTTATGCTTTATATCAATGTCATATGGAAGTGTTTTTCAAGTAGTTTCTGCCATTATTCAACAAATTAAAATACAGGTCTATCGAAAAGTCAATTAAACAACCAGACATTTTGTTCAAGAAGTCAGAATTCAAACCAGGAAGCTTTTGAAACAAGAGGCCCCAAGGGGCCTGAGGGCGCTCACCTGACATGGTAGCCTAAATATCAACCCAGAGAATTGATTTCAACAAGTTGCCTCTGCTCCTCCTAAGAAAAGCTTATACCAAATATCCAAAGATTCTGACCAGTGGATCTAAAAAAAAAAGATTTTTAAAGAATATTCCTCATATTGAACTAAGTTATAATTCAGGCTCCCACAGGGAGCCCATATATGAACCCAGGGACTTGGCTTTAACAAACTTGAATCTCACCCCCCTAAGGATGCTGCACACCAAATATCAAAACATTCCGACTGCTGGATCTGAAGAAGAAGATTTTTAAAGAAAAATCCTCATTTTGAACTAAGTTACAATTCGAGCTCCCACAGTGAGTCCAAATATGGACCTAGGGACATGGCTGAAGAAGAAGATTTTTAAAGAAAAGTCCTCATTTTGAACTAAGTTACAATTCGAGCTCCCACAGTGAGTCCAAATATGGACCTAGGGACATGGCTTGAACAAACTTGAATCTCACCCCCTAAGGATGCTGCATACCAAATATCAAAACATTCCGACTGCTGGATCTGAAGAAGATTTTTAAAGAAAATTCCTCATTTTGAACTAAGTCATAATTCGGGCTACCACAGTGAGCCCAAATATGAACCCAGGGACTTGGCTTGAACAAACTTGAATCTCACCTTGCATACCCAATATCAGAAGATTCTGCCTGCTGGATCTTGAGAAGAAGATTTTCAAAGAAATTTGCCTGAAATGCACTAAGTTCAAATTTGGGCTCCTATACTGAGCCCAAATATAAACCCAGGGGGCCGATTTGAACAAACTTGAATCAGATCCACCCCACAATGTTGCATACCAAATATCAAAAGATTCTGCCTGCTGGATCTGGATAAGAAGATTTTTTAAGAAATATGCCTGAAATGCACTAAGTTAAAATTTGGGCTCCTATACGGAGCCCAAATATAAACCCAGGGGGCCGATTTGAACAAACTTGAATCAGATCCACCCCACAATGTTGCTTACCAAATATGAAAAGATTCTGAAGCTGGATCTGGAGAAGAAGATTTTTTAAGAAATTTGCCTGAAATGCACTAAGTTCGAATTCGAGCTTCTATAGTCAGCCCAAATATGAAACTAGGAAGCCGATTTGAACAAACTTGAATCAGATCCACCCCACAATGTTGCATACCAAATATCAAAAGATTCTGCCTGCTGGATCTGGAGAAGAAGATTTTTTAATAAATTTGCCCGAAATGCACTAAGTGCGAATTCGGGCTTCTATATTAAGCCCAAATATGAATCCAGGGGGCCGATTTGAACAAACTTGAATCAGATCCACCCCGCAATGTTGCATACCAAATATCAAAAGATTCTGCCTGCTGGATCTGGAGAAGAAGATTTTTGAAGAAATTTGCCCGAAATGCACTAAGTTTGAATTCAAGCTTCTATAGTGAGCCCAAATATGAATCCAGGGAGCCGATTTGAACAAACTTTAATCAGATCCACCCCGCAATGTTGCATACCAAATATCAAAAGATTCTGCCTGCTGGATCTGGAGAAGATGATTTTTTAAGAAATTTGCCTGAAATGCACTAAGTTCGAATTCGAGCTTCTATAGTAAGCCCAAATATGAATCTAGGGAGCCGATTTGAACAAATTTGCATCAGATCCATCCCACAATGTTGCATACCAAATATCAAAAGATTCTGCCTGCTGGATCTGGAGAAGAACATTTTTTAAGAAATTTGCCTGAAATGCACTAAGTTCGAATTCGAGCTTCTATAGTGAGCCCAAATATGAATCTAGGAAGCCGATTTGAACAAAGTTGAATCAGATCCATCCCACAATGTTGCATACCAAATATAAAAAGATTCCGCCTGCTGGATCTGGAGAAGAAGATTTTTTAATAAATTTGCTTGAAATGCACTAAGTTCAAATTTGGGCTCCTATACTGAGCCCAAATATAAACCCAGGGGGCCGATTTGAACAAACTTGAATCAGATCCACCCCACAATGTTGCTTACCAAATATGAAAAGATTCTGCCTGCTGGATCTGGAGAAGAAGATTTTTTAAGAAATTTGCATGAAATGCACCAAGTTCAAATTCGAGCTTCTATAGTGAGCCCAGATATGAAACTAGGAAGCCGATTTGAACAAACTTGAATCAGATCCACCCCACAATGTTGCATACCAAATATCAAAAGATTCTGCCTGCTGGATCTGGAGAAGAAGATTTTTTAAGAAATTTGCCTAAATGCACTAAGTTCGAAATTGGGCTCCTATACTGAGCCCAAATATGAACCCAGGGGGCCGATTTGAACAAACTTGAATCAGATCCACCCTACAATGTTGCATACCAAATATGAAAAGATTCTGCCTGCTGGATCTGGAGAAGAAGATTTTTTAAGAAATTTGCCTGAAATGCACTAAGTTCGAAATCGGGCTCCTATACTGAGCCCAAATTTTAACACAGGGAGCCGATTTGAACAAACTTGAATCAGATCCACCCCACAATGTTGCTTACCAAATATGAAAAGATTCTGCCTGCTGGATCTGGAGAAGAAGATTTTTTAAGAAATTTGCCTGAAATGCACTAAGTTCGAATTCGGGCTTCTATAGTAAGCCCAAATATGAATCCAAGGGGCCGATTTGAACAAACTTGAATCAGATCTACCCCGCAACGTTGCATACCAAATATCAAAAGATTCTGCCTGCTGGATCTGGAAAAGAAGATTTTTTAAGAAATTTGCCTGAAATGCACTAAGTTCGAATTCGAGCTCCTATAGTGAGCCCAAATATGAATCTAGGGAGCCGATTTGAACAAACTTGAATCAGATCCACCCTACAATGTTGCATGCCAAATATCAAAAGATTCTGCCTGCTGGATCTGGAGAGGAAGATTTTCAAAGAAATTTGCCTGAAATGCAGTAAGTTCAAATTTGGGCTCCTATACTGAGCCCAAATATAAACCCAGGGGGCCGATTTGAACAAACTTGAATCAGATCCACCCTACAATGTTGCATACCAAATATCAAAAGATTCTGCCTGCTGGATCTGGAGAAGAAGATTTTTTAATGTTTTTCCCATTGCCTACAGTGTTAAAAAGTGCTGACTCAGCACTTTTTCAAAGTCCCGAAACTGTACCCTATGATAAAACCGATGGCAATTTTTTTTACCAATCCTTTCTGTTGGTCCTAAGGAAGCTGCACACCAAATAAAAATTCTCAATGCCGTGCAGTTTTGGAGATATGGGAGTTTTAAATTTTTTCCTATTTTTAGCTCCTGCGGTTCCCACGGGGCTGCGGGAAATTTTTTTTTTGCATAAATCAAGTACTCATGACCCAATAAGCCCTCACATAAAATTTGGTTCAAATCAGCCTCTCGGTTTGGAAAATAGAAATTTTGGGCGGGGCAAAAATTTTGCCCCTCCCATAACGACGCCAAGTATAGCCCCACAAACTTCTCTTGAACAAATCTGAGTCTACACCTCAAAAGGAAGCTGCACACCATATATCAAGTCTCTGCTACTGCTGGTTCATGAGAAGAAGATTTACAAAGATTTTGGTGCCCCTTGGGGGCGTGGCACCACCCAGGAGGAGGGGCAACTTCATCTGAACAAATCTGAATTGGCATTAGGTAATAAACATTTAGCCAACATTTGAATAAAATTGGGCTAGTGGTTTAGGAGGAGAAGTCGATAATGTAAAGTTAATGCCGGACGGACGACGATGGACGACGGACAGAAAGTGATTAGTAAAGCTCCCCTTGAGCTTCGCTCAGGTGAGCTGACAACAAACAAATAAATGAACAAATAGATGAATGAAAAAAACTAATGAATAGATAGACAAACAATGAACAAATGAATGAATTTTCCTGCTGTGCAGTTTGTACATTAAAAGTAGACCAACAAAGAAACAATAGGAGTTGAGATAAAAGAAAAATATAAACACTCCTCTAAGATTTCAGTTGACTTTAAAACATAATCTTTCAAAGATTACCTGAAGAAATATGTTCACTTCACTGGAACGACTTAAATATGGAAAATTCCCTCCTGATTTCAAGTGGGCTCGTTTTGCATCAGGATAACACTTATAAACTTCATCCCTCACTGAATTTGATAAGGCACAGGTATCAAACACCTGAAATTTTAATACATAAATATATAAATATGTGAAATAGATAATTCTCATATGCTTAACCCTTTAAACCCTGGTATCCTGATAGTATCATCTGATACAATACAGTCCACGGTGAAATGGGCAAATCCATTTTGCTTTATTAGAGGGTTCAATAAAAATTGAATCCTACAGCTCTATGAAGTTAGGGTTAAATTATTACAGATCCCCATGATTGCCTTCTTGTCGACTGTATTGCTTGCTCGTCCAGTACCAAAATGTTTCTTCATGCAAAATGTAAGCATGCTGGGTTGAAAGAGTTAACAAGCCAAACTCTGTGGTTTTATGTCAAGCCTTGTATGAAGATTTACGTGAAATTCAGTGCAGCGTCATCAGTTCTGCAATTTACAACACTTTAAAAATAGGAGGTCCACAAGGCCTGAAGCACTCACTCACCTTGAACAAAACCTGATATAAACAGAGTCCAAGAATGAATCTACATTAAGCAATTAATTTTCAATCCTTGAGCCCCTCAGGAGTGACTAAAATAGTCCAAGCATCATGCCTTTTCTTCAGTTGATCATAATGTAAAAAGTGGAGCTCTGCTATGCAGCCACTTGATACAACCTATATGGATTAATATCTTAAGTTACGTGCCTCTAGAGGGTACTTAATAAAACATTTCTAATTCTTCAGCTACACGGCCAATTGCGGCTCCCATTGGGAGCCCAAATATTAACCCAGACACTCGATTTGAACAAACTTGAATTTCACCCAACCAGAGATGCTGAAAACCAAATATGAAAGCATTCTGACTGGTGGATCTGACGAAGAAGATTTTTAAAGAAATTTCCTCATATTGCACTAAGTTAAAATTCAGGCTACCACAGTGAGCCCAAATATTAACCTAGGGACCCAATTTGAACAAACTTGAATCTGATTCCCCTAGACATGTTGTATACCAAATATGAAAGCATTCTGACTGGTGGATCTGAAGATTTTTAAAGAAATTTCCTCATATTTGAACTAAGTTAAAATATATTTGAACTTAGTTAAAATTCAGGCTACCATACTGAGCCCAAATATTAACCTAGGGACCCAATTTGAACAAACTTGAATCTGACTCCCCTAGAGATGTTGTATACCAAACATAAAAGCATTTTGACTGGTGGATCTGAAGAAGACGATTTTAGTCCAAGCATCATGCCTTTTCGTCAGTTAATCATAATGTAAAAAGTGGAGCTCCTCTATGGAGCCCCTTAATACAACCTATATGGATTAACTGGTAAAGTGCTGAGTTTTTTCTGACAACAAATCAAAGCTCATCATATACAGCTCTATTACATTTAATTGGATAGTGCCTTATAGGCACTATCCAATTAAATGTCAGAGAGCAAAGTATTGTATAAAAAATCTGATTCATATCAGGGACAATAAAGGATTCCTCAGGTAGAATGTTGCTACAGACAGTTATTGCCGGTCACTTTTAGTAAAGCCCAAAATAGGGCTTCCAGCACTCTACCAGTTAATCTTATTTACACACCTCTAGAGGGTACTTAATAAAAAATTCATCATTTTTCAGCAACATGGCTTCTTGTAAAATTAACTTGGAATTATGGGTCTATCTTGAGCACACAGGAAGTCCAACGATAGATAGGGTTAATTTTTCATATAAATCAAATATCTGTTTCCCATTTATGCTGCATATCAAATTTTGTTAAAAGCAGACAGAGTTCTGAATAGCGAACTAGAGATGTTGTATACCAAATATGAAAGGATTCTGACTAGTGGATCTGAAGAAGAAAACTTTTAAAGAAATCTCTTCATACTGCACCAAGTTAAAATTTGGGCTACCATAGCGAGCCCAAATATTAACCTAGGGACCCAATTTGAACAAACTTGAATCCCCATAGTGAGCCCAAATATTAACCTAAGGACCCAATTTGAACAAATGAACAAACTTGAATCCCCCCTCCCCACCCCCCTGTAGTATACCAAATATGAAAGCATTCTGTCTGGTGGATCTGAAGGAGAAGATCTAAAAAAATTATTCCCGTATATTGCACTAAGTTAAAATTTTCCATAGGACGCCCAAGTATTAACCTGGGTACTTGAATCAATCTTGAATCTGACCCTCATAACAATGATGTATACCAAACATTAACAGATTCTGACTGGTGGTTCTGACCCCCCCTCCCCTCCCCCCCCCCCCCCCCCCCAATTTTCCCCCTGAATATCATATATTTTTTCCTATACAATTTATTGGTTAAGTCAGCTAACTTTTTTTTTCATCGTTTGGTCCGACTTTTGTGAGAGGGATGACGGAATACATGGTGTAGTTCTGGAAAAAATATTTTTTTTAATTTTTGCAAATATGCTGACTCAGCATTTTTTCAAATGCCCCCCCCCCCCCCCCCCCCCACCACCACCAACTACAGAACACCCTGACATAACCGATGGCATTTTTTTTTTACCATTCAATTCTACTAGTCCTAAATACCAAATAACAGTTCTCTGTTCTGCGTGGTTTAGGAAATATGGGTGTTTGAAAATATTTCCATTTATAGTTCCTGGGGTTCCCACAGGGACACAGGAAAAATGTTTTTTCGCATGACTCAAGTGCTTATGACACAATAATACAAAATACCAAATTTGGTTCAAATCGGACCATCAGTTCAGAAAATAGAAATTTTGGGCAGGGCCAAAAATCTTGCCCCTCCCTTTCATTACAAAGGGCAAATATTGCTTCACCAACTTTGTTTGAACAAACTTCATTCTACACCTCAAAAGGAAGCTCCATACCATATATCAAATCATTATACCCATTGGTTCATGAGAAGATTTTAAAAATATTTTGGAGCATATCCACCCCCTCAAATTGCACTAAGTTAAAATTCAGGCTTCCATAGGTAGCCCAAACTAATAACCCAGGGGCTCCTCGATTTGAACAATTTGAATCTGACTCCTCTACTGATGTTGTATACCAAATATGAAAGGATTCTGACTGGTGGATCTGAAGAATAAGATTTTTTAAGAAATTTCTTCACATTGCACCAAGTTAAAATTCGGACTACCATAGGTAGCCCAAATATTAACCCATAGATCTGGTTTGAACAAATTTGAATCTGACCCCTCTAGAGATGATGTTTAAAGAAATTCCTTCATATTGCACCATGTTAAAATTCAGGCTCCAATAAAGAGCCCAAGGGACCAGATTTGAACAAACTTGAATCTGACCCTCCTAGAGATGTTGTATACCAAATATGAAAGCATTCTGACTGCAGGGTCCAAAAAGATTAAAAAAAAAAACTACCTCACATTGCACTAAGTTGATATTTGGGCTCCCATAGGGAGCCCAAATATTTGTCCAGGTAACCAATCTGAACAAACCTGAAACTGACTCATGTTGAGATGTTGTATACCAAATATGAAAGGATTCTGACTGGTGGATCTGAAGAAGATTTTTAAACAAATTTCCTCATATTGCACTATTGTTAAACTTTATGCTCCAATAGAGCCCAAATATTAATTAACCCAGGGACCTGATTTGAACAAACTTAAATCTAACCCTCCTAGAGATGTCGTATACCAAATATGATAGCATTCTCACTGGTGAATCTGGAGAAGATTTTTAAAAGAAATTTCCTCATATTGCACTAAGTTAAAATTTGGGCTCCCATAGGGAGTCCAAATATTAACCCAGGGACTCGATTTGAACAAACTTGAATCTGAACCCCTTAGAGATGTTATATACCAAATATCAGAAGATTCTAATTGATAGTTCTGGAGAAGATTTTTTTAATTTTGGAAAACAATTTATGGGTGCTATCAGAGTAAAACCCCTTCTGGGTGTGGCAACTTTATTTGAACAAACTTGAATTGGCACATGATAAAGAACATGCATATCAAACAGTGGTTTGTGAGAAGTCGATAATGTAAAGTTCATGCCGGGCAGACAGACAGACAGACAGACAGACAGACAGACAGACAGACAGACAGACAGACAGACAGACAGACAGACAGACAGACAGACAGACAGACAGACAGACAGACAGACAGACAGACAGACAGACAGACAGAAAGTGATCACCTGAAAGTGATCACCTGATCATTCTTGTTTCTCGGGCACCTTGATCCCTTATCCTTGAAAACCTACCTTATCACTATTTTTACCTGGAAATCATTTCATTGATACTATTTTTCACTTTTAGGCCTACAGATTTAACCAACTATATCTTGTTTGACAGAGCTCACTGAGCTCTGTCAAACAAGATATAGCTGATAAAACTTTCAATTGCATAATAGCATATTTTCACTGCTGAGAACATTGTTTTTTCCCCAGAAGAGTCTAATGTTATAAATTTTCAATTCCAAGTATTTTGACTGTTTTGTAAGTTAAACAAAAAGAATATAACAAATATAAACAAATATAAACAAAAAGAAAAAACAAAAATAACAAGAGGCTCTAAAGAGCTTGTAATCGCTAACCTGGCAGAATCAAAGTTGAAAATGTGATTTCTCATAGGGTTTCTATGGTAACTATAAGCTATAATTATGGCCATGTTTGCAACCCGATTGTGAGATAACAAACAAAAAGAAAATAACAAAAATAACTGGAAACTGTTTTAGCACACTAAAACATATGTCTCCCCTTCCTTTCTATTTAATGCACTGCAAATTATATATACATGAATAATATTGACAATCATACCAAATATCTAAGGTCTAGTTCAAAAGAGAACAAGTATGCCCCAACTTCCCCTTTGGGGAGCGGGGTTATAAATATCTATGATCTAGCTCAACATCCACATGTAAAAAAAAAAAAAATTTTGGTCTGGACAATTACTCCCTATTTAAAGTACATAAATTTGACCTTGAAGTCAAGGTCACATGAAGGTCATGATGACATGTGGTCTCATTGTGATACATCCACATGTCAATCATCTAAGTCCTAGGTCAAAAAACAAACAAGTTCTGATCTGGACAATTATTCCCTATTTGAAGCACATAAATTTGACCTTGAGGTCAGAGGTCAAGGTCACATGCAGTTTATCAAGGTAGCGGACATGTGGTTTCATGGTGACACATCCACATGTCGAAAAAAAATAAAAAAATTCTGGTCTGGACAATTACTTCCTATTTAAAGTACATAAAGACATGTGGTCTCATTGTGATACATCCACATGTCAATCATCTAAGTCCTAGGTCAAAAAACAAAAAAGTTCTGATATGTACAATTATTCCCTATTTGAAGCACATAAATTTGACTTTGAGGTCAGAGGTCAAGGTCACATGCAGTTCATCAAGGTAGCGGACATGCGGTTTCATGGTGACACATCCACGTGGACAATTACTTCCTAGTCCTAGTTCAAAAAACAAAAAAGTTCTGGTCTGGATAATTATTCCCTATTTGAAGTACATAAATTTCACCTTAAGGTCAGAGGTCAAGGTCACATGAAGGTCATCGAGGTAGACGACATGCGGTCTCATGGTGACACATCCACATGTCAAATAACCAAGTCCTAGGTCAAAAAACAAAAAAATTCTGGTCTGGACAATTACTCCCTATTTGAAGTACATAAATTTGACCTAGAGGTCAAGGTCACAATGGTATGCGACACACCGGCTCATGGTGATACATCCACATGCCAAATATCTAAGGCCTTGCTCAAAAGACAAACAAGTTTTGGTCCGGACAAAGTTTCCTTGAAAAAAGCACAAATCTGACCTTCAGATCAAAGGTCAAGGCCACATGAAGGTCACAATGGTACGCTACACACCGGCTCATGGTGATACATCCACATGCCAAATATCTAAAGCCTGACTCGAAATCTAAAAAAGTTCTGGTCCAGACAGTTTCCCTTAAAAAAGCGCATAAATTTGAAGGTCACATGAAGGTCATGATTACATGCGACATGCGGTCTAATTGCGATACATCCACATGTCAAATATCTAAGTCCTAGTTCAAAAAACAAAAAAGTTCTGGTCTGGATAATTATTCCCTATTTGAAGTACATAAATTTGACCTTAAGGTCTGAGATCAAGGTCACATGAAGGTCATCGAGGTAGACGACATGCGGTCTCATGGTGACACATCCACATGTCAAATAACCAAGTCCTAGGTCAAAAAACAAAAAAATTCTGGTCTGGACAATTACACCCTATTTGAAGTACATAAATTTGACCTTGAGGTCAAGGTCACAATGGTATGTGACACACCGGCTCATGGTGATACATCCACATGCCAAATATCTAAGGCCTGGCTCAAAAGACAAACAAGTTTTGGTCCGGACAAAGTTTCCTTGAAAAAAGCACAAATCTGACCTTCAGATCAAAGGTCAACATCACATGAAGGTCACAATGGTAGCTACACATCGGCTCATGGTGGTACATCCACATGCCAAATATCTAAAGCCTGACTCGAAATCAAAAAAGTTCTGGTCCAGACAGTTTCCCTTAAAAAAGCGCATAAATCTGACCTTTAGGTCAAAGGTCAAGGTCACATGAAGGTCACTATGGTACACTGCACACCGGTTCATGGTGATACATCCACATGCCAAGTATCTAAGGTGTAGGTCAAAAGACAAAAAAAGTTATGGCCCGGACAAAGTTTGTGTGATGTTTCCCTTAAAAAAAACACAGAAATCTGACCTTCAGGTGAAAGGTCAAGGTCACTTGAAGGTCACTATGGTACACTGCACACCGGCTCATGGTGATACATCCAAGTATCTAAGGTGTAGGTCAAAAGACAAAAAAGTTATGGCCCAGACAAAGTTTGTATGAGAAGAAGGAGAAGAAAGAAGAAGAAGAAGAAGAATATGAACTATAACAATATGTCTCCCTTCTGGGAAGAGGAGACATAACAAGAGGCTCTAAAGAGCTTGTAATCGCTCACCTGGCAGAATAGAAGATGAAATTGTGATTTCCCATATGGTTTCTATGGTAACTATAAGCCACAATTGTTTGCAACCCGATCAACATTATATGAGGATAGTTGGTAGAGGGTGTCCCAGTCATCAATAATGCAAAGTGTCAAAACATTTGGCCTTGTAGTTTTAGAGAAGATTTTTCAAAATCGACCAATCAGAATCAAAGAATGCCTCTGACGGCCATGTTTTTCATCCAACAGGAACAAAATGAGGAACAGTTGTAGAGAACCTCCCATAGACCATTCCTGTCAAGTTTGGTTCACATCGGCTGAGTAGTTCCACAGGAGATGAAAATGTGATTTCCCATAGGGTTTCTATGGTAACTATAAGCTGCAATGGCAGCCATGTTTGCAACCTGATCAACATTAAATGAGGATCGTTGGTAGAGGGTGTCTCAGTCATCAAGCATGTGAACTTTCAAAACATTTGGCCTTGTAGTTTCAGAGAAGATTTTTGAAAATCCACCTATCAGAATCAAAGAATGCTGCTGGTAGCCATGTTTTTCAACCGACGGGGACAAAATGAGGATCATTTGTAGAGGACCTCCCATAGGCCATTCCTGCCAAGTTTGGTTCACATTAGCTCAGTAGTTCCAGAGAAGAAGATAATGAAAGTGTCAATGACACTGTAGCTCAACTTGACAAACATGAACTTGGTAAGTTATAAATGAAATGGCAAAATTGAAGATCACTGGTACCAATGTCATTTTTTTTGCCAGTGGCAACATTTTTTGACAGAAACCGAAGAAAATTGATAGCTCCCATCTAGAGGCCTCCCCAAACAAGCATGCCAGGTTTCAAAGCAATCCGATCATAATTGTGCCTTGTAGGGTGTATAAAAGGGAAATATTGTGGTCTGACTAGACTAAATTCTAAGAACCTTGGCCGTGGCAACATTTTTTGAGGGAAATGGAAGAAAATCGATAGCTCCCATCTAGAGGTCTCCCCAAACAAGCATACCAGGTTTCAAAGCAATCAAATCATAAATGGGCCCTGTAGGGTGTGCCAAAAGAAAATATTGGGGTCTGACTAAACTAAGTTCTACGAACGTTGGCCGTGGTAACATTTTTTGCCGGAAATTGAAGAAAATCGATAGCTCCCATCTAGAAGTCACCCTAAATAAGCATACCAAGTTTCCAAGCAATCAAATCATAAATGTGCCCTGTAGGGTGAGCCAAAGGTAAATATTGTGGTTTGACTAAACTAAGTTCTAAGAACGCTGGCCACGGCACCATTTTTTGACGGAAATTGAAGAAAATCGATAGCTCCCATCTAGAGGTCACCCCCAAAAAGCATGAAAAGTTTCAAAGCAATCCGATCATAAATGTACCCTGTAGGGTGTGCCAAAGGGAAATATTAAGTCTTCTGACTAAACTAAGTTCTAAGAACGTTGGCCGCGGCAACATTTTTTGACGGAAATTGAAGAAAATTGATAGCTCCCATCTAGAGGTCTCCCCAAACAAGCATACCAGGTTTCAAAGCAATCAAATCATAAATGGGCCCTGTAGGGTGTGCCAAAGGAAAATATTGAGGTCTGACTAAACTAAGTTCTACGAACGTTGGCCGTGGTAACATTTTTTGCCAGAAATTGAAGAAAATCGATAGCTTCCATCTAGAGGTCACCCTAAATAAGCATACCAAGTTTCCAAGCAATCAAATCATAAATGTGCCCTGTAGGGTGAGTCAAAGGTAAATATTGTGGTTTGACTAAACTAAGTTCTAAGAACGTTGGCCGCGGCAACATTTTTTGACGGAAATTGAAGAAAATTGATAGCTCCCATCTAGAGTTCACCCCAAACAAGCATGCCAGGTTTCAAAGCAATCCGATCATAAATGTACCCTGTAGGGTGTGCCAAAGGGAAATATTGAGTCTTCTGACTAAACTAAGTTCTAAGAACGTTGGCCGCGGCAACATTTTTTGACAGAAATTGAAGAAAATCGATAGCACCCATCTAGAGGTCTCCCCAAACAAGCATACCACGTTTCAAAGCAATCTGATCATAAATGTGCCCTGTAGGGCGTGCCAAAGGGAAATATTGAGGTCTGACTAAACTAAGTTCTACGAACATTGGCCGTGGGAACATTTTTTGCCGGAAATTGAAGAAAATCGATAGCTCCCATCTAGACGTCACCCTAAATAAGCATATCAGGTTTCAAAGCAATCAAATCATAAATGTGCCCTGTAGGGTGTGCCAAAGGGAAATATTGTGGTTTGACTAAACTAAGTTCTAAGAACGTTGGCCACGGCACCATTTTTTGACGGAAATTGAAGAAAATCAATAGCTCCCATCTAGAGTTCACCCCAAACAAGCATGCCAAGTTTCAAAGTAATCTGATCATAAATGCAACCTGTGAGGTGTGCCAAAGGAAACTGTGGACGTACGTACTAACGTACTGTATGTATGTACGTACGTACGTACGCCAACAGACGAGAAGTGATGGCAATAGCTCAGCTTGACTTTGTCAAGTTGAGCTAAAAATGTCAAAAGTTCACAGACGGCGCACACCAAGTGATAGCAATAGATCACATGGTCATTTGGGCCAGGTGAGCTAAAAATGACCCCCACCCCCCCTCCCCAATCATAAAATTGAGGAAAAAACAAAACAAAACTGAAATCAAATGAGCCAATTCCAATGGAGCTCTTAAGCTTATCTAAGAAGTAAAATTCTAGAATTGCTAGAACTTCTGAATAGAGAGGTGGTGTATCCAGAGCCTTACACTGAATAATGGATTAATAATAAGGATAAACTGAACTATTTTTTTTAAGTACATGTGGATCAAACATACATGGAGAGTTCTTACCACCAAAGCTATAACACACCAGAGGTAGACATCACAGATATCTGTAGTAGAATTGTGATGACAACCACTGGCATTAGCACTGACTAACAAAAACCAACTGGAAAAGAGTTCAATTTAAAAAAAAAAAAAATGAATAGTTACTCATTATTTACAAGATGTTAAACTGCCGGGGTTTGGAAGAACACTTTTCTTAATGTTTCCATCACTACCAACTTTGCTAGAATTGGGGTGAGTAGAGCCAGCACTACTCAAAAATGTTCCCCATGGCTTGAGTCTACAAACTTGTAAATGATCATTATAAAGATGTGATATATCAAACATGAGATGATAATTATTTAGACCAGTAGTTCGTGAAAAACAAGTTTTCAGGCTAAAATATCTACCCCCTCTCACACGCCTCCTCCAAAACCCTACAAGACGACACCAAGGGCATGGCTTGAACAAACTTATGTATAAATACCTCTTGTACCAAACTGGAAAGCAATCGAGGCAGTGGTTTGGGAGAAGACCTCTTAATATTTTCTCCATTACCCACTGTTAAATTCTGACACCTGTATATCTGAACTTCTAAGCTCACTTTGAACAAACATGTAAATTATCATTACAGAGATGTTAAATATCAAACATTAATGCATTTGGAGCCATAGTTTGGGAGAAGATTTTAAAAATGGTTTCTCCCTTTCACATAGTGTTAAAACCAGAGTGCCTCATGACAGAACTAAATATAACCACATGACCACAGGGGCTTGGTTTAAACAAACTTCAAAATCAACCTTCTTAAGATTATATATATCAAATGTACAAGCTTTGAAGCAGTTGTGTGAGAGATGTTTTGTGATTCATCTAACAGAATTTTTTTTTATCAAACATGAAAGCATTAGGAGCAATTCATGGGAGAAGCTTTTTTAATGTTCTTTCTACAGTACAGTCATCATGGACTGGTCGTAATCCACACGTGGGCAGTGATGTCCATGTATTTATTTACCACATAATAAAAATCAATATCAGCAAAATTGTAATAAATGAAGCACTGGGATTGTACCCGGTGCTTAATTAATTAAATTTTTGATGATTATTCCTATAATTAGGATTTGAATTCTGATATTATGGCATCTGTGGAAATATTGCCCACCCATGGAAAGTGACCAATCCATGGTGGCCATACTGTATTACCCACAGATTAAAATTTGGAGACTCATTGAAACCCTAACACAAACCCAGGGGTTTGATTCAAACAAACCCATAAATAATCAAAGATATTACATATCGAGCATGGAAGCTTTTGTAGCAGTGATTTTGGAGAAGATTTTTATACTGGTTTCCCATTTATCCAATCTTAAAATCTGAGTACCCCAAGTCACCCCTAAATATGCCTAAAGGGGATTGACTTGAACAAACTTGTACATTCCTACTCATGTGTTACAGGTCAAGCATGGAAGAATGGCAGACTGGAGTTTTCACAATTTTGTGAGAAGATTCTTCAACTGTTTTCCCATTACCTGTAGTGGTAAAATGATAAACTCCTGCACAGGGCCCCACAATAAAAACAATCACAATTTTTGTCACCAGTTTGATTACACTCATCTAAAGGATTCTCAATGCAAAAATATCAATGCTTGTGGCAGAGAAAAGATGTTTGAAATTGTGTTTTATTTTTAAGCTTTATGGGAGCCACAGGGCTACTGACTAATTTTGCCAAAATAAAGAACCTGCCAACCAATCATACTCTGTGAAATTTCATTCATACCTGTGCAGGAGTTCCAAAAATGTAAAATCTAAGGAGAGCAAAAAACATCTTGCACCTCAAATTACAATGGCAATTATCACTCCTCAGACATTACTTGAACAAACTTGATTCTACACTTCAAAAGGAAGCTCAATACCAAATATCCAGTCACTGCATCTATCAGTTAATGGGAAAAAGATTTTTCTTTAAAATCTGGGATGCTTTCCACTCACCACCTCTCCAGAGGGCCACCAAACTGGTTTTAAAAAATATGAAATGTTCCCTCCTAAACATAACTTACATGAAATTTTATTGGAATCAGGACAGCAGTTTGGAAACCCAATCAAGATATTATGGCAACAAACTCACCTACCTGTTCAATTCATTGATATTTGTTTGAGTTATCATGCTTATTGACTAAGAATCACAATAAAATCAACAAACTAAGATTTGTAACACTGGTAAAAAAATTGGACAATTGCTGGAATTCCTCCATGTTTGTTTGACTTATTTGTGCTTTCAATGATGGAATGCCAAAATGCATGACTTACTAGACATACTGTCCTCATGTTAACTGACTTCATCTAATGATCAGTTTAGTTGCAAAAAACAACTTGACTAACAAGAAACATGTACAAAGAAACATGTTTGTGTGTTTTGTGTTTTTTCACCGAGTTTATATGGTAGAAATTCCTCTTCATGGATGTATTAGTAGTAATCCTTTCTCAACATACTGTATGCGAGTCATCCAATAAGGTTGTCAGGCCGTAATTAATTCCCACAAACACCTGCTGTGAGAATCAGTTTTCTGTTCTTAAATAATTTAGAAGCTGAGAGTACGGTCAAACTCTTGTGAGTGCAACCAGTTCATATTCCATAGTAAATGAAAGTGTCAATGTCACTGCAGCTCAACTTGTCCAAGAAGGGACTGAACTAAATAGAAAGCTCAAGTAATGATAAGTCACTTTATCAAGTTTCTACAACAAAAACCCATCACACCAAAACTACATATGAAACCTGAAAAAGATCGGGTGAGGGATGCAACCTGTAGGGTGTACTAATGGAATTGTTGACAATTTATATGCCAAATCCAAGATGGCTGATGGTGGCCATGTTTTTCAACGAAATTTAGAAAAATTTGATAGCTCCCATGTAGACATCAAAAATTGGGTGAGAGATGTGGCCTATAGGGTGTGCTAATGGAATTGTTCACAATTTATATGTCAAATCCAAGATCCAAATCCATGTTTTTCAACAAAATTCAGAAAAATTTGATAACTTCTATCTAGATATGACACCAAAACTACATATGAAATTTGAAAAAAATCGGGTGAGAAATGTGGCCTGTAGGGTGTTCTAATGGACTTGTTGACAATTTACGTGACAAATCCAAGATGGCTGCTGGCAGCCATATTTTTCAACAAAATTCAGACAAATTTGATAGTTCCCATCTAGACATCACACCAAAGTTACATATAAAATTTGAAAAAGATTGGGTGAGAGATGCGGTCTGTAGGGTGTGCCAATGGAATTGTTGATAATATATGTGACAAATCTAAGAAGGCTGCTGATGGCCATGTATTTCAACGAAATTCAGAAACAATCAATAGCTACCATCTAGACATTGTCCTAAAGCCACATATGAAATTTGGAACTAATCTGGTGAGAGATGCGGCCTGTAGGGTGTGCCACTGGAATTGCTGACAATTTATATGCCAAATCTGGCCGCTGGTGGCCATGTTTTTCAACAGAATTCGGAAAAATTCAATAGGTCCCATCAAGGCATTGCCCAAAAGGCACACATGAAATTTACCATTGTCCTAAAGCCACATATGAAATTTGGAACTAATCGAGTGAGAGATGTTGCCTGTAGGGTGTGCCAATGGAATTGTTGACAATTTATGTGCCCAATCTACGATGGCCACTGGCAGCCATGTTTTTCAATAGAATTCAGAAAAATTCAATAGCTCTCATCTAGGCATTGTCCTAAAGGCACATATGAAATTTGGAACTATTCGGGTGAGAAATGCGGCCTGTAGGGTTTGCCAATGGAATTATTGACAATTTATGTGCCAAATTCAAGATGGCTGCTGGCGGCCATGTTTTTCAACGACATTAAAAAAAATCTGATAGCTCCCATCTAGACATCACACCAAAGCTATATATGAAATCTGAAACTGATCACATAAGAGATGTGGCCTGTAAGGGTATGCCAATGGAATTGTTGACAATTTATATGCCAAATCTAAGAAGCCCACCGTGGCCATGTTTTTCAATGAAATCCCCAAAAATCGATAGCTCCCATCTAGACAATGCCCCAAAGCCAGGTATGAATTTGGAACTGATCAGGTGAGAGCTGCGGCTTGTAGGGTGTGCTAAAGGAATTGTGGATGGATGGCACATCACAACCCATCCCAATATCTCATACTTGACATTGTCAAATTGAGCTAAAAACAAACCTCATATTTATATATTTACTAGAGGTAACCTTTAAGGGCCTCGTTTCATGAGTTTTGTGCCTTACATGTACATGCAGAACACATGTTCCAATATAGAGGCTTTTGGTGGACTGGCTAATGGAAGTTTGTTGCCAGTGGTTTCTAATGAAGTCTTGGCAGCCTATATAATCAGCCAAGATTTCACTAGAACCGGTGCTAAGTCAAAGTGTTATCTTCTTATCAATGATCAAAAAATAAGTAGAATCCTCCAGATCTTTGAGGACACTTTAAGAATCAATGAAAGAAACAACTGGACATTTTTCAAGAATCAAAGATGATTCTCATTGTTTTCCTTGTAGGAATCATTTGCGAGAATCAATTCTGATTCTTGCTTTAATTTTAAGCCTTAGTTGTATTAATAAAATGATATGAAGGCAAGTCTGATCATACAAGTATCTGTGTGACGATACTAGTTTCTCACTGTGTATGAAATCTGAAACTGAATTTGATATCTCTAAAAACAAGAGACCCCAAGGGGCCTTAATCGCTCATCTGAGAAATGGTTCAGAGATGTATTTTGGGTCAGATTCAGTTAATCATGGTTCATCAACACCACAGAGGAATGAAGCCATGAAATTATTCATAACTCTAGTGTCCATGTCAGATGATTATTATCATAGGTCTTCCTGATTACTTCCAATTCCCACAGGGAGGCCAAATATTAACCCAGGGACTCAATTTGAACTGACTCGATTTAAAACAAGTGTAACACCTATCGCCAGCGATCAGACAATCGTCCCCCACGGTAGGTGGATTACTGTGAAATATACTGATATTTCCTCAATAAAACCCAAACAAATATGGATATCAAAGAAACAACTCGACAAACTAGTCCCAATATTACCCATATTTCTGTGATTTCACTGGAAGCATCCAAATGCCTGTGAAAAAGTTAAGTAAGGCTAACTTGCATAATTTATGCACAAGAAAAAAACCCTGTATAATATGTTATTTATCTTATGTCCCTTCCCTTCAAATCAGAAAATTTGAAACAAAAGCATGAAAGCATCTCTGAGATACAGGTGGTAACAGTACACAACATAATACGCAAAACAATATTACCCGAGAAAAAGATTAAGTAAGGCTAATTTGCATAATTTATGCACAAGAAAAAAACCTGTACGATATGTTATTTATCTTGTGCTGCTAGACCTCCATACCAAAAATTACTGAAATCAGAAATGTCGTTCAGAAGTTCTGAGCGTAAAACGAATCACATGCAATTTCCAACAAAAATGGCCACCAGTCAGCCATCTTGAATTTCTTTTGGAAAAAAATTGACGTGCATCATTTTTCCTAATGCCCCATCAAATCTGAAAATTTGAAACAAAACAGAGTGAAATCCCCCCCCCCCCCCCCCCCGCCCCCCCATAGAGATGATGTATACCAAATATGAAAGCATTCTGACAGGTAGATCTGAAGAAGACTTTTAAAGAAATTTCCTCATATTGCACTAAGTTAAAATTCAGGCTACCATGGGGAGCTCAAATATTAACCCAGGTACCCAATTTGAACAAACTTTAGTCGGACTCCCCTGGAGATGTTGTAAATCAAATATGAAAGCATTCCAACTGGTGGATCTGAAGATGATTTTTAAAGAAATTTCCTCATATTGCACCAAGTTAAAATTAGGGCTAAATATCAATTCAGGCACTCGATTTGAATAAACTTGAATCTGCCCCCCCCCCCCCCCCCCCCCCCCCCCCCCCAGAGATATTGTATACCAAATATGAAAGCATTCTGACTGGTGGATCGAAGAAGAATTTAAAAAATTAACCTCCGTATTGCTCTACGTTGAAATTTGGGCTTCCATAGAAAGTCTGCATCCAACGACGCCAGCATTTTGTCTCTTGTCATCGCAGCATTCTGATTCGGCGGAACAAAATCAGGGCAGTATTGTTGGATGAAAGCCATCGCAACCATGTACTGTTCCGAAAAGGAAGGGTAATCCTCTTCCTTATCCCCTTCACCATCCGAGAGAATCAGTTGCTAATGTTGGTCCATTGCATCTGCGTGACCAAACGACTGGACCGACCCAGCACCGTCTGACAGCTCAGATTCTGAGTCTGAGGGAGGCTGCATCTGCACTTGCTGGGATCAGCTGCACAATCTTCGACAGCAAGTCCGTCTTCGAGGCCTGAGGAGCAGCAGTCTTCTGTTCCTTAGCCGCATGCTGCTCCTGGCACAGTGTGTCGGAAACGGATCCTTTCTCCGAACGTCCCGATGATTGAGGCCTCGTCTCCCTAGCTACCAGATGGTCCGACTTCACGGGCGAAGAGTGGTTCCTTCCTTCAACAGGCTGGATATCCAAAGTCAGGTAGCTAGGATACAGTCGTGTGTGCTTAAATAACATAGCGGAGGAAGCCGTGACTGAAACCAACCCCGGCTGCAGACTAGACGGAGCGTCCCGAGCGGCCATATGCTCCGTCTCGTGCAAGTTTCCAACCAGAAAACGTCATTTCGGTCTTGTGAAACGTAGCAGAGGAAGCCTTGACTGAAGCCGACCCTGGCTGCAGACTAAACAGAGCAGCCTGAGTGGAGGGCCGACATATGCTCGGCTTGTGCAAGTTTCTCAAAACAACATCTGACCCCAGACGTTGCAAGATTAGAGAGGGGGGGGGGGGCCTCTCCCGATCGCGGTGTATCAGATCTCGCCGAGTACAAGAACTTACTGACTTCCTATTTCCGTTGTCGCTGGTTGAGCTATTTATATTCGCTCTACCCACATCCACTTCCTATGACCGCAACAGACTTACCCGGCATCACGGAACCCACGGATGGAGAACCGCTTCACTGGTTGAGCTAGCTGCTTGCAAGAGATTAAAACCCTTAACAAAAGGCCCCTAACTTTTGCAATAATAGGCACTGCAGCTATCTCTATATGCTCCACGGAACGTGACGACGGTAGCACACTTGGATGGGTGTCAGAATATCATCACCATGTTCATGTTCCTCTGAAATAGAAACTGACAGAATGAATTAAAACGCAGTGAGAGGCCTGATCCTCAAAACCTCACCGCCAACAATGTACCGCGACAACCAACTCCAACATCAGTCATCCCAGTGAACACAAAAATGACAAGAGTCCGCAGGAGTGTATCAACTAAAGTCGATATCAGTCCTCCAAACTCCACAACAATATATAAATATTACTAAGATACATGAATAATAGCAATCATAATTAAATTCCAATTTTTTTTTGTAAACAAAAAAATTTGAAACAAGAAGAATGTTACTAAGGTAACACATGCACCCCCCCCCCCCCCCCACCCCCCCTTTGTGACCTTCATCTTGCAGATGCAGCAGAAACTATTATACACGACACACCTTCTGACTGTCCTTAACATTTGTAAAAAGTTCAACAATTGTACTATGATTCGTTTCTGAGTTATGGCTGAGACAGGAATATTGACCAATTTTTAGTGTGACCTTGAAATGTGACCTTGACCTTGAAGGTACAAACCCGGCTATGGTGTGTGACACATCCTCCCATGGTCCTTTATAATTGTGTGAAGTTTGATGACTGTGGCTATAAGCGTTTTCGAGTTATTGGCTCGGACACCAGGCCTTGAAATAACAAGATTTTGATAAACCTTCCAGCACGTTGCCTCATTTGACAATGGTTAACCTGTTGATCGGTTACCTAGATTTTTTTCATAAATCTATTGGTTAAGCATTGCATTAACACTTTAAAAGTATTAATACTGACAAAGCTTCTGACATACCCAACTACAGTTCCTCCCAAATTAGTTTGGCGTTTAGGCACAAGGGACCGAAGGTAGGCGCAGTACAAAACAGGTACAATACTACATACTCCCCCCCCCCCCCTCCCCCCCACACACATACACACCATGACACGCACATTCACGTATGCACGCATTAACATTTGTTGTTCTTTGTTTTATATGATTTTTGTGTCAAATAAAAATTAAAGAATTTTATTTGTTTATTTTGCTGTATGGCTTATTATTTCAGAAACCCAAACACATTTGTCTCGAACTGGGAGTGGGAATTGGGCAATTGGGTGGGGATGGGGACAAATATCGTCGATGGACGTCTGTATTACGAATACATTGAACTTTAGGGCATGGGAGTTGCATTGGCAGTCTCTGATTAACATTGGAAAAGAAACAATTGTAAATCGTACCTACCTTCCCCTACATTTCGGAATCCGGAGAATGTAATCCAAAGTTCCAAACTAAAACTTTATTTGCACCACAATGACTGTTCAAAATCATTTGGAAAAACCCATGTTCACAACCACGCTGGCTGTTTATTCAAATGGAATAAGCACGTAAATAAGAAGTCAGCATTGGTGAAAAAAAGACGTTTCCATAATGTGTTCGAAAATTTTTCTCATGGATTGGTAGGGTAAAAAGGGGCGGAATGCAAATAATTAACAACAGCTCATTTGATTCGCAATATGTCTTCTTTTTATTTATCGAAGTAACAAAGCATAGCAAACGAAAAAATACTCAAGTCAAGAGTAAAACCAAGACTCAGACACAATAAACAGTTCTCTCCCTTGCAACGCTATTCTTTTATGCACTCCCACCCCTTGTCAGTTGACAAGATCATCATATTCGATATTCCCACGTTGCTGAAATAATTTAAACACGCATCACTTGGTGGAAATTTTCCACCCAACGTTTTTTTACAATTCCTGAGAGAATATACAGAAGGCACTAAAAACTTTCACTCCATGGTCTGTTGCGGATTGATCATTCACACTGTCACAGCCAGCCATCATCCCATGGACTGAAAGTTTGCTAGCGGTATCTGTGCTTTCCTCAGAAATTGTAACCAGACGTTGGGTTGAACAGACAACCCAAACCATGGTGTTTTTGTTTGTTAAGCATCAAGGGCACCTTCCGAAAATTCCCCCCCCCCCCCCTCCTCCACCACTTCTTCGCAAGGTGCTTTCTAAAAAAAAAATAACCCAAAGTTAAATGTGCCCCCTCCACACCAAACCGCCCCCCCCCCCCCCCCCTCTCCAAACTCCATTTAAAACACATATCACACTGCTGAAATAGTTTAAACACGCATCACTAACTTGGTGGAATTTTCCACCCAACATTTGTTTACAATTTCTGAGAGAAAATACAGAAGGCACTAGAAAACTTTCAGTGCATGAACTGTTGCCAATTCTGAGTTGCCTTTGCTGGCCATGGACTGAAAGTTTGCCAGCGCAGTCTGCTTTTTCTTCAGAAATTGTAACCAGATGCTGGGTTTAAAAATGAACCGTGGTGTTTACGTTTCGTTAAGCATCAGCTAGGACACCTGGAAAATTATTTCAAACCCCCCCCCCTCCACCCGACCCAGGTGCCTCCCACCACAATGCACTTCTACGCAGGGCACTTTCTAAAAAAATATAATCTGAAGACCCCCGCCCCAACCAACAAGGAAATTACAGAAATAAAATAGGAGCCGCTGTAGGTGCTTTGTGTGTAGGGTGGGGTTCAGAGCTACGGGTTGGGGGGAGGGGCATCATTATATACAAGCAAAAAATGAACATTTCTCTTAGTCTTGCCGTCATCTTATAGCTCATTGCCACTGGTACTATGATAGAAGGAGTGACAATGAGTTGTAAGATAAGTGCAAGATCACTAACTTGGACTGCAGAAATAGGTTGTTAGAAACAGGGGGGGGGGGGGGGGGGGGGGGTATTTGAATTTTCTCCAGGCTGTTCTCTCCGATAGGGCGAATTTTCCTCATTTATAGAATGGGTGCCAAATGTATTTGGAAAATGATACGTTGTTTTATAACTAACTTCCCACGCGATATAGAAAGAATTCGGAAAGTCCGAAACACTGAAGTTTTCAAACCCACAAACCATGAAATGAACTTCAAGTCTTGCCAAACTGAATCAGAAAAAATTAAGGCTTATAACTGAACTTAAAATAATGAAAACTTTTCAAACAGTTTAAATTAACACAATAACTTCTGATGTCGCAAAACTCTGCAACAGTTTAGTAACTTTCATTTTCAAGCTACAGTAAAATTAAATGGAGGGTGAATTACAACTAAAACATACTGGGTTTAGTGGGTTAGATTTCCCAAGTACTGTAATCGTTAGTTACAATTTATTAGAGCACAAGAAGCACAAGCAAATTTTCGTCTCGTGGTCCACCAGGTTACACATGTGACATTGGGCTAGTAGGCAAAAGCTTGATTGTGCTTCTTGTGCTCCTGAAGATAGATAGATAGATAGATATTTTATTTGACGATATAAACAATTAATACAAATACAGAGAGCACAGTCTTCAAATAATGTTCAAGCAGTTTTTTTTTTGCTTATATCATCGGGAGACTACATAGCCAGATTGGCTGTCTTCCTGAAGTCCCCTGTAATGCAAACCAGCACAAAGTCTACGCCGCCGAAGACGTCTCCCACCAAAGTTTTTTGTGAGTGAGATTGAGATGATATTATTTATTATATTATTGGAGCTTTCCGACGTGGTGGTATTTGGAATGGTGACTTGACGAGGGGACCAGATGTTATTCGTAATGTCCCTGCTTCAGACACAGACTGGTTTAGGAATAAGCACACACATTGTTACATGAGAGCGAGCTCTGAGATTGAATACCCACGATTACGTAAAAAAAAAAAAAAAAAAAAAAAAAAAAAAAAAAAAAAATTTGTTTTTTTCTTCTTCTCTTTCCCTCTTTTCTCTTTTTTTCCTTTTTTTCCCCCTTCCCTTCCTTCCTTTTTTTAGCGTATGACCTTGAGTCCATGTGATTATACTAGCACTGAGTGGAACCCGGCCTCGGGTTCCTTGAAACAATCATTAGAACGAGAAGTCTGGATCCACTCAGCATCAGTGGCCCTTATTTTCATATAAGTAATTTATTAGCTTTGGCAATCAGAGCAGTAAGGATTATCACATTGGTAGTCTGTTTGATATGTTGTCAGAAGTTGATTACTTAGCCTTTTTTTAAATTCACTTCTATTGCCCAAGTTTCTTAGTGTTGGACCTAACTTGTTCCAAATTTTTGGAAAAGCGAAATTGGGTAACCTGTCTAAGGCTTTAGTCCTAGTTCTGCTTTCACGAAGTAAGTCCGACTGCCTAGTGGTCGTGTGAGTGGAATTAGTCCTTATGTTAAAATAATCATGCAGTGATTCAGGTAGTGTACCATTCTTCCAATCAAATACGAAAATACAAGTCTGAAGAGTAAAAATGTCAGTAACCTTGAGTATTTTATCCATTGCAAATAAGGGGTCCGTGTGGGAGTTGAATTTTTTATTATTTATAATCCGTATGGAGCGTTTTTGTATTTTCAAGAGCCTCTTAATCCCTCTAGAATTGCCCCATATATGAATGCCATGCAGAAGATGCGAATGCACAAGTGCATAATAAAGTGTTAGCATGGCCGCCGTGGTAAGATTTTCTTGGCTCTGTTTAGTGCGTAGTTTGCCCATCCGATTTTAGAGCAGATTTTTTATATGTGGGATTCGTAGGATAGCTTTTCATCAATATTTATACCAAGGAATTTTAATGATTTTTCTTCTTCAAAGCTGCCAACTCGTTTTATACGTTTACTGTTTATTGAAATATTCAGTTCATTAACGAAATTTCGGTTATGGGGTGATGGATAAATAAGGATATACTGTGTTTTGTCTGCGTTTAATGCAAGTTGGTTTGCTGAACACCAATCAAATATTTTCTCAAGTTCGTATGCGAAACGTGTGTCATTAAAATTTTCGGGGGCGGAGCTATGCGCTGTCGTATCATCGGCAAATAGAAGGATATTTAGCGAAGTACATGAGCTTATGTCATTTATGTATAATAAAAATAAAATGGGTCCAAGCACAGAGCCCTGTGGGACACCACACGTTATTGTTGCGAAGTCTAATTTATGTTCGTTGTATTTGACATATTGATTTCTACCTGTTAAATAGCTTCTAAACCAACTATTACAAATCCCGCTAAAGCCATATCTATCTAATTTAGTTAGTAAAATGTCATGATTTAACGTGTCAAACGCTTTCGAAAGGTCAAGGAATGTGGCTATCGTTGCGTGTTTGGCCTCATTGTTGTTTAGACCTACGGCTTTCAGAAGTTGCATTATTGGGTGTATAGTGGAATGACCTTTCCTGAATCCATACTGGTGTTGACATAAGATATCAGACTCTTCCAAATATTTTGCAGTTCTGTTCGACATGAGCTTTTCTAATACTTTAGAGAAGATCGGTAATATGCTGATAGGCCTATAGTTATTGAAACTATGTTCGTCTCCCACCTTGAATATTGGAATCACCTTGGCAGTTTTCATTTTGTCAGGAACTATTCCCTGGGAAAAAGAGCAATTAATAACATGGGACAAAGGTCCTGCGATAATGTTAATGGAGTGCTTGAGGAGGTGGGTAGTAATACCATAACAATCCTCGCTGTGTTTGGATGTAAATAGGTTAGTGATGTTAATTATTTCTTGTTCATTAGTCGGTGCAATAAAGAAACTGTTGGTTTCATTGTTATTTAAATATTCGAGAAAATGCTTTCTGGGGTTATTTATTTTTTCGCTTGTGCATTTGCCTATTGTTGCAAAGAACGTATTGAATTCCTGGGCAATTTCGGATGGATTGGTAATTTCCTCACCATCTTCTCTAACAAAAAATGTTTGCAGTGTGGAAACTCGCTTTGTTTTATTTATTGAATCATTTAGAGTTTTCCAAGTTTTGCGCATGTCATTCTTATTTTCTATTAGAATATTTTTATAATACATTGCTTTGCTTTGCTTTTTAATCCTGTTAAAAATCCTACAGTCATTTTTATAGTTTTTCACATTATGTTCGGTTGGGGATCTCAGTTTTGTGTTGAGGAATTTACGTTTAATTTTTGAAGAAGTTAAGAGTCCTTTGGTCATCCAGGGCTTTTGCCTGCTTTTATGTTTCCCTGGTAGGCAATTCACAAGAGGAAAGGCTTTTTCGTATGCAGATAAGTAAATATCAATGAACCTATTGTAGGCCACATTTGGGCAGCTGCATTCAAACACTGTTGAAAAATCACTGAGAGAGAGGTACATTTGAAACAGTGATATTGTGTCTGGGTTGATTTTACGTTTGATAATTTTTGATGACTGTTCCTTAGCTAACAAATCCGAATCAATTAAAAAAGTTCCGAAATGATCGGAAACATCTGTTATGACGATGCCCGATATTGATGACGAAGTAATGTTGTTTGAAAAAATGTGATCAATTAGAGTGGCTGAATGACAAGTCACTCTCGTTGGTTTTGTAATATACGGCAAGAAGCCTTGGCTGATTAAAATCTCTAAATATTCATCGGTTTTCGAGTGTAAGCCTGTTTTTAAGAGATCGAGATTGAAATCACCCATTATATACAATTTTTTGTTTTCACTATTCATTAAGTCAGTTATCTCACTGAGTTTTGTAATATAGAGTTCAATATCAGCTCTTGGTGGCGTGTTTGGTCTGTAGATCACTCCAAGTAATTTTGATGACTTACTAAGTTTGATTTCGACAAAAAGGGATTCGAATACGTGAGGAATAAACACATTTTATAGGCGACACCCTCCCTGATATACATTCCACGCCTCCGCATCCATCATCTCCTTCAGGTCTTGTATTTTTTATGAGTGGTTGGTAGCCTTGTAACGTATAAGAGTATTTTGGTGGGATTTGGAATAACTCTGTTAAACCTATAACGTCAAAAGCATTGTTTGAGCTTTGTATTTCAGATATCAACTCACTGAAAGGTTCCCAATGGGCCTTGAGACTCTGACAGTTGAGCTGAAAAAATGAGAATTTATTTTGATGACTGTTTAGTAGTGGGGGTAGCTCATTGGTTTGGTAATATTTACAATCAATTTTGGGAATATTCAATTGGGCTTCATCTGTACTGGGGGATTTAGAGTATTTATCATTATAGATGTGTCCAAAGTTGTATTCCAATTTATTCTGGACCTCGTCAATCGAAATGTTACCCGCCATACTTATAGATCAAGCCACCAAATCGGAGAGCACCTAAGAGACACAAACGGCCTGGAAATTCGGTTGTGGTAATTTCAGCTGTGTAGAAAAATTTGGTTAAGTATTTTCTCGGCTGGGGGGCGTCATCGGCGGTGTGACTATTAGTTTTCTTGGTATTATTCAAATTCAAGTACGGCGCTGGAAATTTCAAATACATGCATGAAGAACAGAGAACTATGAAAAATATAAACAATAATTTATGTACACCTTTCATTGCAAACAACTTTCCTTTCTGACTTGATAAAGAGGAGCTTTAGTATATCAAATTAAGATTTTGATTCGCTGAAAACAAGTTGTTAATATTTATTGAAAGGGGTGGGTGTATATTGCGGAATCGTGCGTGCTCTATATGAGTTGTGGGGGATTTGCCATATGCCTATAAGTAAACAGACCGCTATATGCATGGTTAGGTCTCTAGTGGCCCAATTTAGAGTTGCACTTCTACACCGGAAAGCGGTATTACTCAGCTAGCTTTCCTTGGAGTGGCGCACATCAAGTTTCTACTGGAAGCACGACCAGTACACTTTCTGGAAGTGACACATACCAAGTGTTGAATGCCAGATCATACAGAGAGTAGTTTTTTGCTTACCATTACGTCAATTTTGTATCTAGAGCGACTGAATGAGGCGACTTTTATCCAGACAGTGGACAAAGGTCCATCACCAAGCGAGCCCCTGTCTGCAGCGGTTCCACTTAGTGATGAACATTCCTTCTCTGTCGGGAGCTGACAGGGAGCAATTTCGCCAGTTTCGCGTTGCAATTAGCAACGCAAGGTACCTATACTGCTAACCAAATCCCCATATTCAGTCGAAAAATAGCGATGCACTTTAACCCTTCTCCCAACACATCGTTTTGAAAAATAAAATAAAATTCAGATTTGGGAATAATTTTTCTTCAGGACTCAATGAAAGTTAAAAAATTTATAGTAATTTATATATTTTTCATACTTACCAATGACCCAGACATAGCTGGTGCTAACTCTTAAAATATAGGGCCAAACACAAATTTTGCCCCCCAATCCCCAAAATTTGCATCTAAAACTAAAGAAAACATGTCCTGAAAGGCCCTCCACACTTCGCCCCTACTGCGCATGCGCAGTGTCAAGGACGTTCCGAAATTGGCGCCATTTATCATTCTAATAACCAGTGCCTGGTAAGCGCTATGTACTCAGCGGGGAGGCAAGAGTTCCCAACTCCTGGGAGGGCCATCCCCGTCTGGGTCATTGGTAAGTATAAAAAATATATAAATTACTATAAATTTTTCAACATTTTTATACTGTACCAATGACCCAGACATAGCTGAATAGTAAAAAGGCTGGAGGGCCAAGGACATAGCGCAAAATGGAATACGCTCAATAAAATAAAATAGAGTCATCCCCTGTAGGGAAAAGAAGTAATAGGCCTTACATGTATCTTTCTTATTTATGATAAATTAGAAAGATACAACACCTTCCAAAATTGAGCTTCATACATCCATGTACTCTATTAATATCCAATATAATCCTTATACTAATAATTTTTAAAGTAAGCCAATAATAAAGTAAGTCTAGAGAATAGAGACTCTTATACTCCTAAAAGTGTCTGAGAATTGCATAATCATGTCCGTTGACATATGCAATATTCAAAAGCTATACTTTAAAAACTAAGACTTGAATGAATTTTATAAACTTAAACTTCTCACTAAACAACCATCCCAATAACAGCTCAGAATTACTAACTCCGGAGGAGGTATCCCCTTGTTTTCATAGTAAAACAGGTGACCCAAGGGAACACCCTCCCCCCCCTTTTTCTTGCCCTGGGTCAAATAGCCCAGAGCGAAGAGGGCAGCCGAACGGAGACACTGCCGAAACAGACAGCCTACCTAGCTATAGTAGCAACTGTTAAGAGAATGACATTCTGAGCAGTAGATAATAGACCTAACAAAAGAGGCCTCAAGAAATTGACTCGATATTTCTAAGATAAAATTCATGAATGTGGATGGCTGAGCGCAATGAGCGGCCTTCAAAAATCTATAATAGCGACACTATTAAAGTAAGCCCAAGAAGTAGAAGAACTCTTACTTCATGAGCCGAAATCTTAAGCACAACTGCTAAGTCAATGATATACCATAAGCAGTACGCTAGTTAATAGAATCCATTACAATAAAATGGAGCGTAACGTCCTTCTACTAGACATCAAAGACAGAAGAAGCTTACGCCCTTGTAATAAACAGACATCTGTTTATAAATACATAAACTGTACCCGGAAAGAGTAAAGGCCTATGCCCATACGAAGACGGAAGGACCTTAAAATAATAGGTTCCGGATAATAGGAGCCTAACTCTATGCAACAATCCAACCTAAATAGTAACGGAAGTATTGATTCCGAAACTATGAAAGTGAAAATCATCCATCGATAGTGCATGAAACTCACTGACTCTACAGTAAAAGAGAAACCAACAGAATTACTGTCTAAAAGGTCAGAATTTGAAAACTACTGTTTCCAGAGGCTCAAATGATTACTTAGCTAAATAAGAACCGAAGTTAAAATCCGTATAGGAATTTAATCTAAAGATTCTAAGTCTATTTATCAAAAAGTTACTAACTGACTTAGATAAAGAGACAAAAGACTCAATTGTAAACTATCGTAGAGTGCATAGGTATGAGGTAACATAAACCTATAACCTAAATAATAACAGGCTGCAGTAGATCTTGTGAAACAAGTATACTAAAAAATAGCAATGAGTAGTATGGAGGGATCAACAATAGGAACATAATGATCCCTACACCACGACGGAAGAGCCTCCACTTTAGTCGCATAGAATAGCGAAGAAGAGGATCTCCTATAGTAAGAAATCGCGTCCAAAGCTCGTCCAGTACAGTGCTTACAATGCAATACGGACCACACAACGGAATACATGAAGGTTGCGACCTTGCTGGTTGTGATAAAGATGACACGATTTACCCAGTGAAAAAAGATCCTCACATAGAGGAAGATTTCACGTTAAGATCCACAGTAGACAAGAGAGTAAATTACTCATGATCTCTGTGAAGATAGAGATGCTATCAACAGAAATGTATTGTGGTTGTTTATCTTAGCAATACCTGCTAAAACAACAGCGCTGGAGGATACGCGTATCCTATCATTCCGTCCTATAGATCAATAGAGCGTTAACACTATTAGCTCAGAGATCTGGACAAGCCAACACATACGTCTGCAATTGATTAGCAAGCTGTGTCATAAATAAAACATCATTGGGCGCTCCCATAGATAGCAAATCTGATTGAATACTTGTTTGTTGAGAGTCCATTCTGACAGCAACAAGCGACCCGTAAGAGAACGGGAGTCCGATAAAACAATCAGACGACCCAGAATATGACGGACCAAAACTGAACTTGGTGTACTATAACCAACAGACGGATTCTTTCCATTAAATTGAATAACGGAAACGAAAGAGTGCCTCCCTGGTTCCGGAGATACGCCACTACTGTCGAATTAAAGGACAGGAATTTGGGCATGCGTTTCTGAATAATGTTCATGCAATGACATAAAGCAAGCCTAAAAAACATTATTCCGCGGAAGTTAAACTGATAGCTAAAAGACTGCGGAACCCAAAGACCCTGGCACTTCGAATCCGTAGGGATCAGAATATATCCCAATCTGTTTGACTGGCAACCGTCATAACAGCCACACTCGGGTCCGGCAACTGCGGCGGCACTCTCTGAGTCAACCACCGAATGTTTGCCCCAGTCTGAATCTCTTGTAACACTAGATAGACAAGAGAATGTATAAATCGAGCAATTCATGGATTGCCGGAAAGTTGCCGTCGAAGAGAAGCTCCTCCGAGAACGAAGCGACTCTGAGAGAGTTCTTAACCTTACTATCCACGCGTGTGGATGTAGCTAGGGCTGCGTCACGTCTAACCAACTCCAATCAGCCACTGAAGGGCGGAGTTATACGTGAACAAACTACTGCCTTCAAAAGAAATTACATTGAGAATAATATCCTGTAAATCTTTTCTTGAAGACGTAATGATAACGCCTCAGTAAGGCGGATTACATATAATAAAGCGTCTAAGTTAAGTCTACTATACATAATGTCGTTCCCAACATTGAAATTGGAAAAGACATAAACGGCGAAAAAGAATATATGCAGTCTTTAATCACACCGTCTAGACGCATATGAACTCTCGGTATGCCCTGCTCTGCCAAAATAAACTATTTGTAAAAATGATAAAATGGCAGAAATGAGCCACGCGGACAAGAAACTAAACTATCATGCTTAGTAGCAGGCTTGTATATGGTATCGCGGAACTAAATATTGAAATTAGAGTGAACCGCCTTAAAATGTTGCACTCGGAAATGACGCAATCTCTAAAAATAAACAGCCTTGGGAAAATCCGTTCTTTCAATAAAAGTTTGAAACATTCTATTGACATCTTGCATTATTGTTGAATATTCCTGATAAAAAAGAGGGTGATTTGATGACTTTTGGACCTAAAAAATACAATTTACTTTTTGTGTGATTTTGTAGGGAATTCCCTGAAAAATATGTGCACGTGACCGGTACTTCCCTTTGTGTCAGTTTTTCTCTCTTATTTGTTGCATGACCCCCTGTTTTCAGATCAGAAAAAGTTGTCTGAAGGGCTATACTTGACAGAGATATTTGAATGCCAAAATTAAAGTGATGCGATCATATTTTTTTCCACCTGTACGTTATAATGGTCGCCTATGGGAAAATATTTAGTTCTGTGAGACCTATAGGAAATATGTTTTTTGGCTTCCAGACCAGATTCAGTTATTATTTTGGGGGATTATTTCACATTTAAATATTTATTTGGGGACCATACACCTTACCAAACCATTTTATTGTTTTGAGAAGTTACATTTTTGTCACAGTCAGCAATTACAGCTATATATTTCCAAAACTGAGGCTGTTCGTGCAAGAAAATTCACATCTTGAGCAAGTGTATTCCCCAGGAGCACACTATAACCTCTGGCAGCTGCTAACTAACAGCCTATCTTACCCTATTAACATATTTATTTAAACCATGGTTTCTCCTCATATTTTTAGGGGCAGGGAGGATTCCAAAGCTTCCAACCCCCTCCCAAATCACCATTCAAACACAGAAAGAAAACCTACACTGCCCTTCTATTCACTATTACTTAGAAGTTTTTCTCTTCTATATTATGCTCTTCAAAATGTTGGAAAACAATTCCTTCATTGAAAGAGTATCCTGGAACACAAATTTGAGGAAGGGGTGGGGCTACAGTGGAAAATAACATAATAAAATTACAAATGTGAGTGAATGGCATTTGTGCATAGCTACCAATATAGTTGTCTAGTACTAGTGCTGCCATGGTTCCCCTGATACAGCATAAATTTACAGTGACAGTTGTGAAATATTGCTCTTTCCCTGAACCAAGTCCTCTCTCCCACACATATTTAACCCTTCTGCTGATGATAAACATTTGGAAAGACTGAACAGCATGTTTTTAGAGACTGAAGTTAGTATCATACACTTTCAGTTTCTTATGATTTACTTTGAGGCTTCAGCACTCATGGTCCACTGAGTTATTTTTCAATTTAACAACCTTGCCCTGGTTCTTCCACTATATTTTTCATTGTATGCCATTCAGTACTCTCATGTAGACCTCCTACATGTGTGACTGCAAGCCTATCTGTCTGTCTGTCTGTGTGTCTGTCTCTTCATCAGACATGGTGTTTCTCTGCTTTTCACTTGCCTGGATCTACATTTTCAATAATTGGCAGCTGACTAACTTTCACCCCCCCCCCCCCTCCCCCCACACACACACACACAAGTATATTAAACATCAAATACCACTATATTCTTGAAGCAAATGTCTGATTCATCCTCTTTGGAAACATGTTTTCAACAATTTCAATCTTTTTGCCAGAATGGGTGTCTGTGGGGATTAAAACAAAGGTTATGAAAGTGCACTTATGGGAACTTGCAGCATAAGCATAGCACTATAGAATCAATATTTGATGGTTTTAGGCATCTTACCAGTGTTATGAGATATCACAGTAGCAGGTACTGGTCATTCTTTTGGAAAAAAACACTGTTTTATGTTTTATCAGTGCCATACCAATGACTCTATGTGCCTTTACTGAGAAAACTGAGGCTTTTCCTTTACAAAAATTGCAAAATATTCATCAATACAATGTGAAATGTCTTCAGAAGCCAGACTGTGATTTAAAAACTATTACAGATGGGAAAGTTCATATCACAGTAGGTTTGTTTTGGGTCAATACCAATTAAATTATGAATTATATCACATATTTTGATGAAAAGGGGCATACCGGGGGGTTCTATTCAGGGTAAAATTTTACTACATCAGATGGTGGAATAAAATTTGACATCAGTTGTTAGGATAAACGGGTAGAGTCCTCTCATATTGGTGAAATATATAGCTGCATCCCCAGTTTTGGAAACAAAATTCACATCCATATTGTTCTATGGGGGTTGGGACACTGTTTTTTTTTGCAGTATGGTTAAATGAGACAGATTTTTTCTAAAAATATTTTGTGCTGATGCAGATGTTAGTTTTATTTTGGGATCAGGGTAGTTTTTTAAAGAAAGCTGTAAATTCTCATCCTTCTCAGTTAATTTATAAAGTTACAGGATAGAAAAATATTTTGGAGGCAATACCAGTTTTCAAGCCCACTTGACAAAGTTTGGACACTTTTCCTTAAAAGAGCAAATTTTCCATGTTTTTGACTCAGCCAAAGCCAAAAGTTGGATTCTAATGCAGAAATGACTCTTTTATCTCATGGAAGTGGTAAAATGTCTCTTTGGTGGGGATGGGGATGATTATAGGTATCGCGGAACTAAATATTGAAATTAGAGTGAACCGCCTTAAAATGTTGCACTCGGAAATGACGCAATCTCTAAAAATAAACAGCCTTGGGAAAATCCGTTCTTTCAATAAAAGTTTGAAACATTCTATTGACATCTTGCATTATTGTTGAATATTCCTGATAAAAAAGAGGGTGATTTGATGACTTTTGGACCTAAAAAATACAATTTACTTTTTGTGTGATTTTGTAGGGAATTCCCTGAAAAATATGTGCACGTGACCGGTACTTCCCTTTGTGTCAGTTTTTCTCTCTTATTTGTTGCATGACCCCCTGTTTTCAGATCAGAAAAAGTTGTCTGAAGGGCTATACTTGACAGAGATATTTGAATGCCAAAATTAAAGTGATGCGATCATATTTTTTTCCACCTGTACGTTATAATGGTCGCCTATGGGAAAATATTTAGTTCTGTGAGACCATATATATAAATATATAGCGTCGAAAAATAAAACACATGTTGTAATGACAATATTGGACTGCGTCGGTAAGTCAGGGACAATGTCCCTGTACCGATCGAAAAATCCGAGTCCAATGACGCTATAAGTCTCTTATCCAAGATCGCAGCAATGAAGTCCGAAAAATAATCACTGGAAGAAATGCCAGAAGATATGAAAGGCATCTTCCGATACTACTAAAGGGAAAACTCAAAATCTTTCGAATCCCTTTCGCCATCCTGTCGGACCCTATAAAGCGTTCGGTCGTCCATAGCTGATGCAACCGCGGACCGCACCGACCCAGCGCCGTCGGATAATTCCTGATTCGACCGAGAAACTGTCAATTGCTGGGATGCTGCGAAACAACTGTGCTAACTCGGATAGCACGTCCATCACTGAGGCCTGAGGAGAAGCGGTCTTACGATGCATTGCCGCTGGAAGCTCCGTGATCGTTACCCCGTGCATACTTCCAATATGCGAGCGAACGGAGTGTATAAGCCTCGTGTCCCTTGGCTACCGGATGGCGCGACCTATTCGCCGTGGAATCACTGAATGCCGAAACTGATCGGATACTCGAGGTCACGTAGCCAATGTGCGGTCGTGTGCCCTGCTGTGAGGATGAGGAAGCATTAAAGACAGTCTCTCGGACTGTCAATATAACGGAGCGTCCCGAGCAACGGACATATGCTCCGAATGTAAAATATCTGAACCACAACATGCGGTCCCCTATGTTGTTGGCTTCCTCCGATCTGTCCTCAATCTGCCGTCACTGGGTGAGTACTAAAGTAATTAAAGTGCTCGCATCACCCAAATCTCCTTCCTAGACCGCAACGGACGAACCCGGCAGCCGAACCATTCGATGAATGTACGCTACACCGGGTGAGCTAGCGAATGTCACTCCGTAAGCGATAGACATATTCCATGAGCACTTATTGCCGCTAACTCTTCATTAACTATGACGACAGAGGCACACTTTTGAAAGACATCTCCATAATTCTTCGAACAAGAAACCAGAAATGCTTGGATAGCAAGCATAAAATAATAATATATATAGCGTCGTTCAATAATTCGAAAGTTTGTGTGACATTATTGGACTATGTCGGAACTGAGGGACGATGTCCCTGAACCGAACCAAAAATTTCTAAGTCCACCGACGCTATCAGTTTCTTATCCGGCATCGCAGCATATGTTGTTCCGAAAGGGAAAGCTTGAAATCCTCTGAATCCCCTTCGGTATCCCGTCGGACCGGATGAAACTTTCGGACGTCCGTACCCGCTTCCGCGGAGCGTCCCGACCCAGCATCGTCGGATAAAATATATGCGACAGATTCAGTTGATGCTGGGATGCTGCGATAAACTGTGCTATTAAGGAAAGCACGTCCATCCCCGAGGCCTGTGCAGTAGCGGACTTACGATGCATTGCCGCCGGAAGCTCCGTATACGTTGACTCCCGCACACTTCCTATGCGAACGTCCGGAGTCTGCAGGCCTCGAGTCCCCGGCTACCGACCCAGCGCTGTCGGATAATTCTCGATCCGACACCGTTTCTGTCGGCTGCTAGGATGCTGCGATAAGCTGTGCTATGTGCACAAGAATGTCCGGCGTCGAGACCTGCGGAGGTGCAGTCTATCGCTGCTTCGCCGAGGGCAGCTCCGCATCAGATGGCTCCCGCATACTTTCCTATGCGAACGTCCGGAGTCCATCGGTCTCGAATCCCTGGCTGCCGGATGGTGTGACCTGGTCGCCGAAGAATCCTTGATCGGCGAAGCTGGAAATATATCGGCGGTCACGCAGCCAAGGTGCGGTCGTGTGCGCTGACGAGAAGAGGAAGCCTTAGCAGTCTCAGCGGACTGCCTATACAACGGAGCGTCCCGAGCGACGGACGTATGCTCCGCTAGCGACACATTTTGTACCACAACATCTGGGGCCAGATGTTGTTGAACGAGAGAGGGGCCTCTCTCGCTTGCCGTCCGGATGGACCGGAACGAGCTATGAACCGGACTAAAAGGCTTCCTCCGTTCTCCCTCCGATCCGCCGTCACTGGGTGTGCATTAAGTTAATTTTATAGTGCTCGCATCACCCCAAAATTCCTTCTAGACCGCAACGGACGAACCCGGCTGCCGAACCATTCGGTGAATGGACGCTACACCGGGCGAGCTAGCGGACGTCAAAGGCCGTCGAACCTACTAGGGTCCTCTTAGGCAATTGGCGTATAACATGAGCACTTTTCCGCTAGCCCTTCATTAATAGTGATGACGGAGGCACACTGTTGGAAGACATCACAGATACATCACCCTAATCTTGATCGTCTGAAATAGAAATTGATAAAGTAGAGTGGCCCTGCGGGGAAAGGACCGGAGTGTCCAAATCCCCAACAACATACCGTGACATACGCTTCCCATATTGTCATCGAAATCATACGATACAGAACAGGAGTTAATGCGAGTACACTGACCACATATAGAATGATAATAAAGTCAGAGGAAGACTTCCTCTTAAAACAATTGATCAATATCCTTTCAATGAGAAAAGAAAACAAGTCCTGGTACTCGCACTAACCCCTGGCAATCAAAATACATAATAATAATATGATCCATTAATATAGAAAAAATAATTGAAATCAAAATATTTTGAAAAAATATTTTTTCAGAACAGCCCAAGTTTCTGAAAAGTAACGTTGAGCCCCAATGGATCCCAAGCCTAAGTGTGGACAAAAATTTTAAAAATATTTTAAACAATTTATTCAACACTTACGAACAAAAATAATGTATCTAGTTATGATTAAAATAACATAAAGATATTATTTATTAGAAATCCCCCCCCTCACACAGAGGGCTGTTGTAAATGTAAACAATGAGTGTAAAAACACTAAAATAAGACTCCAGGCACCCAGGCCCGAAATCAGTTACCCAAAATACACTATCTGATGCAAAACAGAGACTTCCAGGGAAGAAACTGCAGAACATCAGATGGTAGATGCAGAACACAACGCCTAACCACCCGTAGGTGAAGATGTAAACATGGGGAAAGAACAGAATTCATTCTGTTATTCAGCTAAAACTCCCAAGAAATTTTAGTAATAATAATTACAGAAACTATGCCAAAAGCATGGGAGAATAGCAAGGGGGAACTTAAAGGACAGGGAGAGAGGAAAACACTTGTAAAAACAGTGTAACTAATAATCAGAATGACAACAAAATGGCTGCTGCCTTGAAAATAGGTAACTTAACATAATTTCATTAAAAAATTTTAAGTTACAGCCCTGATAATATTCTGTCACACATTCTTTTCCTCTCCTCCTCTATCCTCCTTAGAATCACCATTTCACTAATATTTATGTGTCTGGCATCATTTAAACTGAGATTTAAAAGCACAAAGATCAGTCAGATGTTAACTGATGAAGGGCCAAACTTAGAATGATAAATGGCGCCAATTTCGGAACGTCCTTGACACTGCGCATGCGCAGTAGGGGCGAAGTGTGGAGGGCCTTTCAGGACATGTTTTCTTTAGTTTTAGATGCAAATTTTGGGGATTGGGGGGCAAAATTTGTGTTTGGCCCTATATTTTAAGAGTTAGCACCAGCTATGTCTGGGTCATTGGTACAGTATAAAAATATCAGGGCAATATGGATATCACTTGAACCGGCTTCATGCTACTCTAACCTGCTATCAATTCCTATAAAAAGGACTGTCCTGAAATGTTTTGTATATCCCAACACGAATTTGAACGCTGGGGCTTTTTTCCAGTAATGGTTTGTTTATCACAGTAAACAAGAACTGCTTAATTTTCCGAGGCTCCCAATGGGATTCAGAATCATGAGTCTTGCAAACCCAAGAACCCACAGTAAATAAATAAACTTCACATTCATGTTAAAAAGGTAGATTTAATCCATTGATTACCCCCCCCCCCCCCTCCGCCCCAAGTGATTACCTCAAACAATTAAAATGCTTCACAGGCTTTTACATTTTTTATAATGAGGATTATCTTCATGAAATCTTCAAGCAACAGACCAATTACTCTTCTAGGGCGTGGGAGGTCGGTATATTCACTAGGAACCATTATGTAACAATTAAAATGCTTCATGGGCTTTTACATTTTTTATAATGAGGGTGATCTTCATGAAATCTTCAAGCAACAGGCAATAACTCTTTTAGGGCCTGGGAGGTCGGTATGTTCACTAGGAACCATTATGTAATGGCGGGCAAAAGGTCATATATTTCTGCATAATAAGTGATCACGCTCGCAACACAGATATGAACTCATGTTTAGCCAATCATTAATACCAATGTTGCCCATTTTAAAGGACCCAAGCAATTGTGGACCTATTTTACCAGTAAAAGAGGGCTTGTGTGCCACCGTAAACAAATGCTGCCTCACTTCACGGGGCTCCCGTATCACTTGCCTACTATCAATTTCTATAAAAGGACTGTCGAAATCTTTTATATATCCCAACACGATGTTAAAAGCTGGGGCCTATTTTTTCCCCAGTAATGGCTTGTTTATCACAGTAAACAAGAACTGCTCAATTTTCTGTGGCTGCCAATGGGATTCAGAATCATAAGTCTTGCAAACCCAAGAACCCACAGTAAATAGATAAATTTCACATTCATGGTAAAATCGTAATTTAATCCGTAGATTAAGCCTCCCCCACCCTCTCCGCCACAAGTGATTACCTCAAACGATTAATATGCTTCATGGGCATTTATACTTTTTACAATGAGGATTATCTTCATGGAACAGGCAGTTACTCGAGTGGGGCGTGCAATGGGAGGACGGTATATCCACTAGGAACCATTATTTAATGGCGGGCGACAATCTGAGTTTGTGATAGATTGTTGCGGTAACAACTGCGCGTGCAGAAGGGGGGTAAAATCTTAAGGTAGTTTTCCATACTTAATAGGGAAAAGAAAATGGAGAGAGAAAAGAGAAAAGAGTTTTTTTTTTCTTCCTTCTCCTCTCCCCTTCCTTTTCCCCTTCCTTTCATTTGTTGCAAACCTCACTCGCCGCGTCCAATATTTGGAATTCAAACATGATAAGTCTGTTACCCACAGTAAATAACTAAATTTCACTTTCAGTGTTAAAAAGGTTGACTTAATCCGTTGATTAAGCCCCCCCCCCCCCCCCCCCCCCCCCCCCCCCTACACACACACTCTCAGCCCCAAGTGATTACCTCAAACGATTAATATGCTTCATGGGCTTTTACATTTTTTACAATGAGGATTATCTTCATGAAACAGGCTTTTACTCGAGTGGGGCGGGGGAGGTCACTAGGAACCATTTTTTAGTGGCGGGCAACAATCTCAATTTGTGATAGATTGATGCGGTAACAACTGCGCATGCAAAGGGGGGGGGGGGGGGGGAAATCTTAAGGTAGTTTTTCATACTTAATAGGGAAAAACGAAAAAAGGAGAGAGAGAGAGAAAAGAGAGAAGGGTTTCCTCTCTTCTTCCTCCTCTCCTACTTCTTTCTTCTTCTGTTCCCCTTCTTTTCATTTGTAGCAGGCCTCACTCACCGCGTCCAATATTTTTTCATACTTAATAGGGAAAAGAGAAAAAGGAGAGAGAGAGAAAAGAGAAAAGGGTTTCCTCTCTTCTTCCTCCTCTCCCTTTTCTCCTTTCTTCTGTTCCCTTTCCTTTCATTTGTAGCAGACCTCACTCACCGTGTCCAATATTTGGAATTCCAACATGATAGGTCTGTTAGTTATATATAATTGTCTGAACTGAGATCTTTTTTCAGAATCATATTATTTATTTATTGGTGCTTAAGGTCATATTTTTCTGCATAATAACTGATCATGCTCGCAACACAGATATGAACTCATGTTTAGTCAATCATTGATACCAATGTTGCCCATTTTAGAGGACCCCAGGAATTGTGTTGCCGGGACCTATTTTACCAGTAAAAGAGGGCTTATATGCCACTGTAAACAAACGCTGTTTCACTTCCCGGGGCTCCCGTATTACTTGCGTGCTATCAGTTTCTATAAAAAGGACTGTCCTGAAATGTTTTGTATATCCCAACACGATGTTGAATCCGGTGGCAAGGCATTTTTAGTTTAGACATGTTGTATTATGATAAATCAGTTATCTTTGAATTCATTTTATACAATAGGTTTCCGTAATGTATGGTTAGGAACATTTGTTTATTTTTTGTTTGTTTACATAGGATATGCTAGTATTTTACTCCCACTTCCAATACGTATATTGGAAATTAGCGTAAAACGCTAGCACTTCTAATTTATTTATTTATTTAAATACGCATGTATTTATTCATCCAAATATCATAACATTCTAACATTCGGTTGTTTATTGGCTTAAAAAATTTAAATGGGCATCTATATAAGCATTTATTTATTCATATATCCATAATTTACATTAATTACTTTTATACTTTAACAATCCGTCTTTTGTCTATTTAAATAGTTAGACATTTATTTTTTTCTAAAATCTAAGCATTAATGTTTTGGGTATTTGTTTACCCCAACAATATGAATATTTATTTACTCAATTTAACAGCCATTTATATATTTATTTTTTATTTTTTCAAACATCTAAGCAATAATTATTTACACGTCTATTAACTCAAAACATTCATATATTTACTCACCCACTTTAACAATCCGTCTTTTGTCTGTTTAAATAGTTAGACATTTATTTTTTCTAAAATCTAAGCATTGATGTTTTAGGTATTTGTTTACCCCAACAGTATGAATATTTATTCACTCAAACATCCGAATAATTGTCTATCATTCAACCCTTTATCCAACACAACAGTAGGAATATTTATTCACTCAAACATCCGAATAATTGTCTATCATTCAACCCTTTATCCAACACAATTTAACAGTCATTTATATATTTATTTTTTATTTTTTCAAACATCTAAGCAATAATTATTTACACGTCTATTAACTCAAAACATTCATATATTTACTCACTCACGTATTCAAATACTTATGTCTCCATTGAAACATGTCCGTCCAGACTTTTAAACATTCATTTATCTATTTAGATTTTTAGACATTTATCTGATCAAACAACTACACATTAAATATATAGATATGCATTCACTCAAACAATCAAATATATTATTACTTAAATATTCCTTTATTTTAGCATTTAAATAATTATTTATTCAGAACTTTAAATACATATTCATTCAAGTGTCTTAGCTTTTATTCCATCAAGCACTTAAATGTTCGTTAAAGGCAAATATTCAAGTACATATTCAAACATTTATTCAAAAATTTAATCACTTGAATATTTATTTATTTATTTATTTATTCATTTATTATTTATTTATTTATCTATTCATTTTTCATTTATTTATTAAAGTACCATTGTAATATTTTGTTATTCACTTGAATATTTATTTATTTATTTATTTATTTATTTATCTATTCATTTTTCATTTATTTATTTAAGTACCATTGTTGTAATATTTTGTTATACACGTTCTTTCCTCTTTGATTCTACACTTCAACAAAAAAGAACACAAATAAAAATAAGAATGAACGGAATAAAGTGACTTGTTGGCATTATTGTTATTCAGTGGTGATTTGTTTTGGGGAGGTGTTGCTTCCCAGTAAACCATTTGAGGGCAGAGATTTTAGCTCAAGACTGGCAAAGTCAGTGTCCAGGTCAATAGTTACAATTTTGTCATTTATAAGTTTCACAGTTATTTTTCCATTATTGGACCACGCGTCTTTCACAAACTGTTGGTTTTTGGCCATTATCAACAATTCTTGATTTTTGCGAGTAAGATCCTCTCTTATAGCAATTTTGGACCCTTTTAACTGTCTTCGTCTTTTCATGATTTCTATTTTGTCCTTTCTTTTAAAGAGCCGTACGATTATTGCTCTGTTTGGATCCTTATTCCTATTTACATTCGGATTCCCGACCCTGTGTGCCATATCAATATCGTTTCTGTTTAAATTCATCTGAAGTTTGGTATTTATTACCGAACACACCTTATCAACACAATCTTCCCAGGTCTCTCCTTTCTTATTTCTGTCAATCCCCCAAACTCGGATACAAGATTTTCTGGAGTATTGTTCATTTTTATTTGAATGAACAAGAGCAGCGAAAATCTCCTTTTCGTGAATTGTCTGTTCTGACCGCATTTTTAATTCACCTGTCTGGGCGTTAGCTCGACATTCGGACACATTTTTCTTGAAGCGTTCAATTTCGTGTTTTAATTGTTCATTTTCCGTTCTAATTGTTTGTATGATTGACTCAAGCGTCTCATATTTTTTATTTAATTTTTCATTTAATATTTCCATGCTTCTGTGGATTTCATCCTTAGTCACAAGATTGTCAATTTTTTAAATTATTGTTTCTATCATATCTTTGGGGGGGTAAAGTTTCAATCTTTTTCTCGAGCGCCTCTAGACGACTCACCATGGTTGTTTCGTTAATTTGTGACATTGTGTTTTCTTTTTCCAGGGTTGCCCTTTTTGTTAAATCTTCAGCTATTTGGTCGACCGATTTGGGTATTTTTGATTTCTTAGTTTTAGATTGTACTGAATGTTCACTAAAACTGGCGTTAAGATCACTGGTGGATGAGCCCGAGTGTCTTGATTTTCTTTTCTGTTGTTTTGGCATAAGAACAGTCGATGCAAAGTTTAACAGGTAATGATCGATGTGAACATCTGGATCGCGTAAGAACTAGAAACTATATTTATTGAATTCAAAAGTCGATAGTCAGTTGAGCTGCTCACTGAGATTGCAAATAAGAAAATCGATCGACAGTCGATGATCCTGATGGAGAGACAATGCATTGCCAAGCCGGAAATGAATAAGCAACCAACCAGCCGTAGGATGTGAGAACATAACACATTCCAATGTTCAAACGACACACCGTCAGGAGTAAGTACAGTTGTGGTACAAAAATGTATAGCGACTTATTATCTTATAGTCTTTTACATCAATCGAAACACATTGGAGTAGCAATCAAGACCCTCTTTTTCATTCCAAATCACTCATTTAATGTATACAAAGTTCACAGAAGTATATTGACATAATTTGTTGAAATTAAAGTTAAAATTAATAAATTAATATAGATTTCGGATTTCGGATCCCCCTTCGATCGTGTCCTGTGCGAAAAGCAATAACAAATGCAACGCACATCGAAAATTGGTAACATGTACGCCCGGATACTTCAAACATTTTTTCCAACAAGAATCGCTTATGCTGAAGCACACAAAGTTACACAGACATTTTCACTTTATATCACGAACACGATGCTCCATTCTTAATAACGAAAACCTCATTTTGAACATGAAAATAATAAACTCCAAAGCTCCTCGATAATTAAGTTGTTCCTCACATTGCGTTAATTCTAGTAAATAATTTATCATCAATATTTCGTCTCCGGAGTTCGAATGTGTGGTAGGCGCATAGAACACATTGGAACTCCGAGAACGATGTCGATCTGCCACCTAGAAATCCACCCCAACGTGATTTAGAGACTCGGACATCTATTCCCCTTTAAATTGTTTCCAATCCATGTACAGAGGGCCTGTATTGTAAACAGTGCTTGAGTCGACATAGTCAGTGTACAGGTTCAAATGGCTTAGTTCAACTTCTCTTCCCCATAGTCAGCAATGTTATAAATCTCGTCGGCACCAGCATCGGTGTCACTGTCACTTTCGGAATCGGAACTATCAGTATCTGCATCAGAGAAACATTCACCCTCAGAATCGGTAAGTGGTACAAAGTCAAACTGATCTTCCTGCAATAGTTCGTTGGATGGAGCACTGAATGGTGTTGGTAAGAATGATGGTTTATTGACACTACTTCTTGACATGCTCAACATCGGACATATCTCCATCAGATTTGCATTTCCTGGAATGGCCCTCACGCCTTGGCGTCGATAGATATCTATCTACTGCCAAACCAATTAGACGTTCCGTGTAGTCGCCATCAAGACTTTCTAAAACAGGTAGGTTGATTCGAATAAACATCAGATTGTCTAGAGTTTGTTTCTTCAAACTTGTTCTCGACGATTTTAAGATTCTCCTGCACGTGCTGAAACCTCTTTCAACGGTAGAAGACGACCATGGCACACAAAGGCACAGCTCCATTAACAGCAACAGATGTGGGAAACTCTTGGCATGCAATGTGAAAACAGTTCTCCAGAACTTTATTTTATCAGACACATTTCGATATCGTTCCTTGGTTAAATCCTTGAGGTCCTTGAATTGCCTGATTGCTAGGTCTAGGTTGTATTTATGAAAACCCGAACACACTTTGAAGTGGTTTGAAAGAAACTTGATTGAGTCCACGCCAAACTTGCTGTCAGTGTAATCCCATAAGGTGTGGTCGCAAACTGCCAAGGCATCGTACAGTGGTTTCTGTTGTGCATCAATGAATTGTGGGAATCGTGCATCGATGGCATTTATTATTCCAGGAATCAGTTTATCTGTTATATTTGCCACAGCTTGTTCACCTTGCTTAACAGACTTCACCTCATAATCGGCCTTGTGCACACTGGTGTACTTCGACAGCTTTTTCAGCTGTTTGCCAGTCAATTGGTTTTTTTCTCTGAAATGGACTGTTGCAGGGAGGTTAGTAGCTTGTGCAGTTATGATCACAGAGCCATCTTTATGTTTCACTTCAAATGGTAAGCCTGGAGCTTCGGATTTAAGCCTCTCCAATTTGCTTTTGCAAGTCGCTATAACATCTTTTACATCAGTTATCAGCACTGTGGGGTTTTGTATTATGCAAGACAAATGGCAAGTTTCTTGTAAGACTCGTCGATAAAAGTTGAGTGAGACCAAGTAGGTGTATGTGCAGAATTTACTGAGATAGCCTTTCAATTTTGAGGCAGTGTCTGCCTTGCAGGCACCTGGTAATTCCACCATGTTCTCACAGTACATGCAGAGTGGGAGGTAATTAATCATCGTAGCTTTGCAGGCACGATACTTATGATTTTGAAATCGGGTTCCATGTGCGTTGGGTATTTCCACACACGTAACGCCGATGGATAATGCGATATTCTTGAAGATGCGTTTAGCCTTACCACTTTTCTGGAAATGATAATACATGTTCATCATTAGCTCATATATTTTTGCAAACTGTGGACTTTCTTCAAATGCATCTTTCATAGCAAGTTCTAATCGATGATTTGAGCAGTGAATTATAAGCAACCAATCACGGTCATCTCTTTTCAGTTGTGTGCATGCGCCTGTTTTAGTTCCCAAATTTACTGCTGCTCCATCGGTACAAACTGATACCAGAAGCTTATTGTATCTGCCGGGTGACATATTAAATTTATTCAGGAATATATCGTCAACAGCCATTTTTATTGCATCTGCATCTTCACCTGAAAGTTCGTGACATGTCATCATTATCTCGATTGGGGGTTCCACCTACAACTATCTTGCCAAAAATCAGTTCCTTCTCGGCTCCTGTCTTCTTAGCTTGGGATCCATCCATTAAGCTAGAGAAAAAGTTTGCTTTGTTAAACATTTGCTTCACGTCATCATGCATGCAGTCGGCCAGAATATCAATTAGTTCTTTGCACATTTTATCATTTTCTTTGCCACCGGTTACTAAAAATTTCACACCATTATCTCTCTGAAGCTTTAAAAGTTGTGGGAAGTCGCGGAAACTTTTCTCCTCCCTGGCGATGTGCAAAGCTGTCCTTATCATGTTTTTGTACGTGTCCTTTTTTGATTTATTCATGAAAATGTCTGTTCGTGGCTGCTCAACTTCAGATGAGGCTGAAGGCGTCCCTTCGTCCGAAACCTTTTCCTGGCAATATTTCTCTCGAGCCCAGTCATGCAGACCACCAGATTTGATATGTCACAGAACATTTGATTTATGAATGTACTCGATACCATCAACATACCGCAGAATCGCATCCATAGTCGCCCCTTTGATGCGCTGTCGATTAGCCTCCCTGCATATTTCACTGATATTCTCAGAGCACAAGATGCACTGCAGTTTTTCAATGTAACCTTCATCATCCTGACTAATGACTTTAAAATCATCTTTGAAGGACCAACTGTTAAAAGTTTTGATCAAGACAGTTTCTTTCTTTTGTGCAGCCATTTAAAGATTTTTATTTTCAGCTACGCGCAGTGCGAGAGTTAATACCACGTGCGGTAAATGTATTAAAGCAGTTAGCTCCCTTCAGCTGTAACAGACAATCGTCTTTCTCAGAAATTCAGAATTGAAACAAATTGTTTCGAGGGCGCCGCGAGTTGGTACTGCAGATCTTCAGTACCACTAATACTATAGATTTATAATATACCCCCACAAGTACAGTAATGATTGAAACATGCTATATGATAACCACATGAGCGTTTTGTTCTCGTTTTGTTCTCTGCAGTGCTTCTTTTAAAATCAGTGGGAGAAAAAACGTTGGAAACTTTTCTCATCCCGTAACAACTAACTTCGTCGGCCATTGGCGCGATTTTTGGTTAACCGATTGAGCATTCGCCTGAAAACAAATCTGCGTAACCGATAGGCGAACGGTACGAGCGTTCACCTCTTATTTCGAGGCCTGGGACACACACACACACACGTGGACACACGGACAGATGGACGGACTGACACACACACATTTCAATCACTATATGCCACCCGACCTAAGTCAGGGGGCATAAAAAGGGAACATTAATAGCCCAAGGGCATCCCAATAGAGACTAAGTGTGGACAAAATCCAAATTTTTGAGCTACACTACCGGAATAATAATCCATGTATCCTACAGTATACTACAGTAATAGAATATAAAAACAAGAGGCCCCATGGGGCCTGAAGCGCTCATCTTGTACAGAACACAATTTAAACAGAGTCCAAGAATGAGTCTACATTAAGCAAGCCATCTCCATAGGCTACACTGTCAATCCTTGAGTCCCTCAGGAGTGACAAAAATAATCTGGGCATCATGCCTTTTCTTCAGTTGATTATAAGTAAAATGTAGAGCTCCCCTATGAAGCCCCTTGATACAACCTACGTGGATTAATCTTAGTACATCTAGAGGGTACTGAATATAAAATTTTTAATTCTTCAGCAAAATGGCCAATTCCGGCTCCCATAGAGAGCCCAAATATTAACCCAGGCTCTTGATTTGAACATTGTTAAACCTGACTTCCCTAGAGATGTTGTGTACCGAATATGAAAGCATTCTGACTGTTGGATCTGAAGAAGAGAAATTGTAAAGAAATTTCTTCGAATTGCACTAAGTTCAAATTTGGGCTACCATAGCGAGCCCAAATATTGACCTATGGATCCGATTTGAACAAACTTGAATCTGACCCCCCTAGAGATGTTGTATACCAAATGTGAAAGCATTCTGACAAGTGAATCTGAAGAAGAAGATTTTTGAAGAAATTCCCTCATATTGTACTAAGTTAAATTTCATGTTCCCATATGGAGCCCAAATATTAACCTAGGCACTCGAATTGAACAACCTGGAATCTGACCCCCTTAGAGATGTTGTATACCAAATATAAAAGCATTCCGACTGGTGGATCTGAAGAAGAAGATTTTTAAAGAAATTTTCTCATATTGCACTAAGTAAAAATTTGGACTACCATAGTGAGCCCAAATATATACCTAGGGATTTGATTTGAACAAACTTGAATCTGACCCCCATAGAGATGTTGCATACCAAATATCAAAGCATTCTGACCAATGGATCTGAAGAAGAAGATTTTTTAAATTACCCTCCATATTGAACAAAGATAAAATTTGGGCTTCCGTAGGAAGCCCAAATATTAACGTAGGGTCTTGGTTTGAACAATCTAGAATCTGACCATCATAACAATGATGTATACCCAATATTAAAAGATTCTGACTGGTGGTTCTGAAGAAGAAGATTTTTAAAGAATATTCCCCATATTACCCTATGTTAAAACTTCGGGCTCCTGTAGAGAGCCCAAATATGAACCAATGAGCTTTATTTCAACAAACTTTTATCTGACCCCCCCTATGAATGTTGTATACCAAATATCAAAAGATTCTGATGATTGGTTCTGGAGAAAAGATTTTTTTAAATTTTAACAAATATGCTGACTCAGCATTTTTTCGATGCCCATTACAGAACACCCTAACATAACTGATGGCAATTTTTTTTTACCATTCAATTCTTCTGGTCATAAGGATACTTCATACCAAATGAAAGCTCTCTGTTCCGTGGGGTTTGGGAAATATAGGCGTTTGAAAATATTTCTATTTTTAGCTCCCAGGGTTCCCATGGGGATGCAGGAATTTTTTTTTTTTGCATGGGTCAAGTACTTATGACCCAATACTACCACAAACCAAATTTGGTTCATACCGGACCATCGGTTCAGAAAATAGAAATTTTGGGCGGGGCCAAAAATCTTACCCCTCCTATTACAAAGCCAAATATTACTTTACGAACTTCGTTTGAACAAACTTGATTCTACACCTCATATGGAAGCTCCATCGCAAATATCAAGTCATTGTACACACTGGTTCTTGAGAAGATTTTAAAAATATTTTGGAGCATTTTCCCCCACTCCCTCCCTATGGGGCTGGGCATACTGAGTTGAACAAAAATGAAATGCCCCTTTGGGACCATCACTCACACAAACTTTCACTTGAATTGGCCCAGTGGTTTTGGAGGAGAAGACCAAAACATGGTGTTGATGGACACCAGACGATAGACGATGGACAGACAGCGATTAGATAAGCTCAGATTGACTTCGTCAAGGTGAGCTAAAAAAGTCCCAGATGAGCCCATTATTGTGGATTTTCAAAATTCTGAAACAACAGGCATCACAAACAAATGGCCTCAATGGGTCTTAATAGCTCACCTGACAAAGTGGTTTAAAGAGGTATTTTGGGTTGCATTGAGTTAGTAATGGCTCATCGACCCTACAGAGGAACGAAGTCATGAAATTATTCATAACTCTAGTGTCCATGTCAGATGATTATTATCATAGGTCTTCCTGACTGCTTCCAATTTTATCAGCTGTAGACCAGCACTGTCAAACTTCAAAGGGTTGTTATGTCACTGCAATCCCCCCCCCCCCCCCCCCCCACCACCCAACAGAGAGCACAAATATTAATCCAGGGACCAGATTTGAACAAACATGAAATCTGACCACCCCTAGAGATGTTGTATACCAAATATCAAAAGATTCTAATAGATGGCTCTGGAGGAGAAGATTTTTAAAGAATGCACATAGGGAGCCCAAATATTAACCCAGGCACTCGATTTGAACAAACTTGAATCTCACCCCCTAGAGGTGCATGATATCAAATACCAAAGCATTCAGACTGGTGGATCTGAAGAAGATTTTTAAAGAAATTTCCTCATATGGCACTAAGTTAAAATTCTGGCTACCAGAGGGCCCAAATATTAACCCACTGACCCAACTTGAACAAACTAGAATTTGACCACCTAAGGGTGTTGTATACCAAATGTTAAAAAATTTATAGTAATTTATATATTTTTAATACTTAACAATGACCCAGACTTAGCTGGTGCTAACTCTAAAATATTTAGGTCCAAACGCAAATTTTACCCCCCCAATCCCCCAAATTTGCATCTAAAACCGAAAAATACATGTCCTATATGGTCCTCCATACTTTTACTCCACTGCGCATGCGCAGTGTCAAGGAGGTCTCGAAACTGCCGCCAAAAGTCATTCTTACAACCAGTGCCTGGTAAGTGTTATGTACGCAACGGGGAGGCAAGAGTTCCCAACTCCTGGGAGGGCCATCCCCATCTGGGTCATTGGTAAGTATAAAAAATATATAAATTACTATAAATTTTTTAACATATTTATACTTTACCAATGACCCAGACTTAGCTGAATAGTAAAAAGGTTGAAGGGACTAGGACATAAGGAAAATCCAATAGACTCAATTACCTATAACAGACCTATCCCCTCAATGAGAAAAGGAGAGATAGGCTAAATGTATCTTTCTTATTTGTATCAAAAAAGAAAGACACAACATCATTCTGTAATTGAGCACAATAATATCAATGATCTCAATAAACATCTAGTATAACCCTTTATACTAATATTTTTAAAAGGAAAGCCAATAAATACGGGAGTCTAGAGAAATGAGACTCTATATACTCATTTAAAAGTGTTCGAGGATTGTATATTAACACCCAATTAATCACATGATATATACAGATACTTCACACCAATCAACACTTTAAAAAATATTACACAGATGAGTAAACATAGGCTTTACCCTTAAAATCATCTCGAAACCGACTCGGAATTACCGACTCTAAGGGAGGTATTCCCTTGCTTTACACTATAAAGCAGGTGACCTAAGGGAACACCCCCCCCCCCCTCCCCTTGCCCTGGATCAAATACTCCGGAGCAAAGAGGGCAGCAGGACAGAGTCACTGCCAGAACCGAAGGCCTATACACATATAGTTGCCACTGTTCAGTAGACGACATTCTGAGTAAAAAATAACGGACCTAAACAATGTAGATCTGCAGAAAGGACTCAATATTCTCAGATACAAAATCGTGAAAATGGAGGGCTAAAACCAAAGTGCAGCCCTCAATAGACCTGGAATAGCAACATTATTAGTCTAAGCCCATGATGTAGAAGAACTCTTACTTCATGAGCTTAAAACTAAAGCACAGACTGCTGAATGAAGATATAATCATAAGCAGAACTGATAGTAGACTGAATCCATCTGCTTTTCTCGATAAAATGGACCGAAATGTGGAGGAAGCTTCCACTGCATGTCCCACAACAGATGCCTGAGTAAATTAATCCACAGTCTTTGTGGATCTAGAGAAGCTACAAACAGAATTTGCATTGAAATAATTACATATGAGCAATATCTGTTGAATCAACGGCGCTGGAAGATACGTACGGCATATTATTCCATCTTACAAGAACGATAGAGCATTTACTGCAAACGTTCGAAGATCGAAACATTATGACACATACGTCTGCAACTGATTGTTGAGATGCGTTGCAAATAAGTCGATCATTGGCCGCTCTCCTAGGTAGCAATCTGATTGAATACTCGTTTGTTGGAAGTCCATTCTGGTGGCAACAAACAGCCTCTCCGTGAATGGATTCCGCTAATACGTTCAGACGACCTGGAATATGATGGACCAGTAGGAGAACTTCAAGTACCAACCGAAAGATTCAATCCGTTAACATAACTAACGGGATGGAATGATGCTAATACCGTCGAGTTGTCAGACAGAATTAGCATATGAACATTCTGAATAACGTTCCTCCAATAACGTAGCGCAAACCAAAATGACATCAATCTTGATGTTTGTGTGCTTGATAAGGAACTACGGAAACAAAAGACTCTGGCACTTTAATCCGTTGGGTTCAATGAAACTGCCCAATCTGTTTGACTGGCATCCGTCAAAACTGAAAACTCGAATCTGGCAATTGCAGTGGAACTACTTGAGTTAAGCACTGAAAACTTGCCCAAGTCTGAATCTCTTATTCACTTGATTTGACAAGATGATGTCCGTATCGAGCAAAAGAAACTTCACCCTCCAATTCTGAATTAAAAGAAATTTAGAGAGGACAAATGCGTAACCGCCCCATTGGAATAAAATCACGGCAGATCCGCACAATGTATCAGTCACATGAGATCTCTCGCTGAGACCTGTCTGAGCGAAGACAATAGCGAGCATAACGACTGTTTAATTTCGCTCTGGTTAACAGCAGACGAACGAGAATGTTATGCGTCTCGAAGCTCATCCCCCGGTGGGTAAATGACTTGGACGAAACCAGATCCGACTTCTCCTCGTTTACTTACGAAACTGAGACGTCGGATCAAAAGAAGTAGAATCTGCACATCGTTCTGAAGCGTTAACTTGTTGCCGTACCTCTGAAGAATGTTATCCAGGAAGGCCGACGATCCAGCAGATGAATGAGCTCGGAAATGAGTCATTACCAAGTTCGTTATTCGAGTGAAAGCCCAGGAACTAAACTCAGACCGGAACACATTGGTCGGTGCTGAAACACAATTCCTATGATAAAGAAGCAAGATACTTTTTGAACGCCTGATGTACCATGACGTGAAAGTATGACACTAGAAATCTATGCATGTAGCATAGTCGTACACCTGAATACTCACTCTGACCAATCGGATGGACTCCATATAGAAACTTAGAGCCATGATCAGCTTGTTATCCAGCTCAGATTATGAGTGGATGGAACGAGCCATCTGGTTTTGGAACCAGAAAAGGATGGCTGTAGAAACCTTAAAATCCTGGATTTCTACGATCTCTATCGCGATCATTCCAGAAGAGACTGGACTTCTGATGGAAGCGAGCCTCTATTCTACTGATTGACGGACCAGTAGGAGAACTTCAAGTACCAACCGAAAGATTCAATCCGTTAACATAACTAACAGGATGGAATGATGCTAATACTGTCGAGTTGTCAGACAGAATTAGCATATGAACATTCCGAATAACGTTCCTCCAATAACGTAGCGCAAACCAAAATGACATCAATCTTGATGTTTGTGTGCTTGATAAGGAACTACAGAAACAAAAGACTCTGGCACTTTAATCTGTTGGGTTCAATGAAACTGCCCAATCTGTTTGACTGGCATCCGTCATCCGTCATTTCATCTCCGGACTGCCTATATAACAGAGCGTCCCGAGCGGTGGACGTATGCTCCGACTGAGGAACGTTTAGTACCACAACATCTGGTCCCAGATGTTGTAATTCGAGAGAGGGACCTCTCTCGCTCGCAGCCCGGATGGACCTGGACGAGCTAGGAACGAGACTAATAGGCTTCCTCCGTACCATCCTCGTATCCGTCGTCACTGGGTGTGCACATTGTATTTTATAGTGCTCGCATCACCCAAATCTCCTTCCTGGGCCGCAACGGACGAACCCGGGTGCTGAGGGTTTCGGTGAATGGTCGCGACACCGGGCGAGCTAGCGGACGCCAACACCATCGATCCTACTAGGGAACTCCAGGCAATTGATGTATCTACATGAGCACATTGCCGCTAACTCTTCATTTGACTGTGACAATGGAAGCACACTTACAAAGACATCACGGTAACAATACCTAGTTTATGTTACCCTATGAGACCTGTGGAGCAGCAGTCCTACGTGAATATCCGCTGGAAGCTCCCGGGACGTTCATTCCTGCATTTATATAATATGCGAACGTCCCAACTGGAAAGGTCTCGTATCATTGGCTAGCAGATGGAGTGAACTGGTTGACGTGTATCCCTTGGTCGGCGAAGCAGGAGCACCAGGGACGTTCAATCCTTCATTTATATAATATGCGAACGTCCCCTGGAAATCTGTGGTCACATAGCCAAGGTGCGGTTGTGTGTTGACGAGGATGAGGAAGCCAATATAACAGCCGCGTAGCACTGTCATGCGACGGAACATCCCGAGCAGGAGGAGTGGACGTAAGCTCCAACTAAGCGAACAACATACAACATCGCGGCACAGATGATGATGCAAGAGAGAGGAGGCCTCTCTTGCTCGTGGTCCGGGGGACCTGGACGAGCTAGCTATCGGACTGACAGGCTTCCTCCATACTATCCTCGGATCCGTCGTTGCTGGGTGTGCACATCTGAAGTTTTATAGCGCTTGCATCACCCAATCTGCTTCCTGGACCGCAACGGACTAACCCGGGTGCTGAGCCATTCTTTCCTGGTGAATGGTCGCAACATGGGCGGACTAGCGGGCGACAATGCCTTCGATAGAACTAGCTAACTCCCAGCAATTGTCGTAATACCTTGAGCACTTCCCGCTAGCCCTAATATTGCAACGACGGAGACACTTATTGAAGACATCACGGAAACATCACTCTGAGTTCTGAAAAAGAAACTGATAATATATAGTGACCCTACGGAGCGAGGACCGTAATGGACCTCTCACTGCAACAATATACCGTGACACACATCTCCAACGTTGTCATATCAATCAACACACACAAAGCACACGCACAAAGCAAGAATTAATGCGACTACATTGACTATAAGAAACACAATGAACTTGTGAATTAGAGGAAGATATCCTCGCATTACGATTGAAGAATATTTTTTCAACCAGAAAAAATATACACCATCATCATATTACTCGCACTAACTCTTGAAATAAATACACATAATATATTATAATTCATTATAACATTTCAAAAGAAAATAATTTTCAAAAAAAATTTTTTTTTAAAAATTTTCAGATGATCCCAAGTTCCCAATGAGAACCCTGAGCCCAAAGGATCCCCAAAAAAGCGTAAGTGTGGACAAAAATTTTCAAACATTTTGAAAAATTAATGTAACACTTACGGACAATATTAATGTATCTTGCTATGAACTAAATTAAGCAGAAGACAAGTAATCATTGTCAGAAGTAACAGTTGTCAACATAAGCAAAAGTGTCAACAAACCGGAAACATGACTCCAGGCACTGAAACAAACATGGCCTGAAATCAGTTACCAATTTAAACACTATCTGATGCAAAACAGAGGCTTCCAGAGAAGAAATTGTAGAACATCAGATGGTAGATGCAGACCAAAACGCCTAAACACCCCAAGGGTGAGGACGTAAACAAGGGAAAAAAACAGAAAATAATTCTGTTTCCAAGCCAAAACTCCCAAGAAATTTTAGTAATAAACATTACAAAAAATAAGCCAAAAGAATGGGAGAAAAGCTAGGGGGGAATAAAGGAAAGGGAGAGAGGAAACACTGATTAAACAATGGAACATTCATAGCAAGAATGACCACAATAAGGTCATGTCACGAAAACAGGTAACATGTAACAATTTCATAAAATAATTATAAGTTACAGTCCTGAACATTTATGTGTCTGGCATCTTAAAACTGAGATTTACAAGCACAAATAACAGTGAAGTGTAACTGTATTGAGGGCCAAACAAAGAATGACTTTTGGAGGCAGTTTCAAGACCTCCTTGACACTGCGCATGCACAGTGGAGTAAAAGTATGGAGGACCATATAGGACATGTATTTTTCGGTTTTAGATGCAAATTTGGGGGATTGGGGGGGTAAAATTTGCGTTTGGCCCTAAATATTTTAGAGTTAGCACCAGCTAAGTCTGGGTCATTGGTATCAGGGCTCAAAATAAGCGGTGTCGCATCGCTTTTTGCTATGCAAAACTTGCAAAAAGCTACACAATGTTCAATTATGTATAGCATTTTGCGATACAAGATAATCAACTGCAGCCTATTAGGCTGCAGTTGATTATCTTGTATCGCAAAATGTAAATGAAAATTTGCAAAAAAATTTGAAAACTAGTTCACTGATGCTTTACTTCTCATTGTGGAACATTCCAGGCATAACTCAGATTAACTCTGCACCGAGCATCATTAGCAACTTCATATGTAAGATGAATTCTATTTGTTTAAATTCTTCCTGTTTTTACAACATTTTGCATAAAATGTGCTTTAAAAATACCTTCAAGCCCATCAAATTAAAAATCCCAACTTCCATTTTGAGAACTCTATTGATCAACCAAGACGCTATTTGAAAATATCCAAGTCCATGCAACCCCTAAAGGCAGTTCAGTTAAAAAAAAACATAGTAAATGTTTCATGTGTTGCAGATCATTTGGAAATGCCCAGAAATGGATGGAAACTATTCTATCTACTTAGAAGAATTCAATACAAAACAGCATAACATAACTCTGGTATACAAAAATAGCTATGTAATTTTTACAAAATGCTATTCATTTTTTTGAAATTTGTAGCATTTTGCTACGCAAAGAAAAAATGTTATTTTGAGCACTGATTGGTACAGTATAAAAATATGAAAGCATTCTGACTGGTGAATACGAAGAAGATTTTTAAAGAAATTCCCTCATATTGCTAAGGTTCTGACTGGTGGATCTGAAGATTTTTAAAGATTATTCCCCATATTGCCCTAAGTTAAAAATTAGGGCTCCTGTATTGAGCCCAAATATGAACCAAGGGGATTCATTTTAACAAACTTGTATCTGACCCCCAAAACCCCCACCTCTATGGATGCTGTACAACAAATATGATAAGATTCTGATCAGTGGTTCTGGAGAAATTTTTATTTTATTTTTGCAAATATACTGACTCAGCTTTTCTTCGATGTACACCCCCGCCCCCCCCCCCCCCCACCACCCCTACAGAACACCCTGACACAACCAATGGCAATTTGTTCATACCTTTCAATTCTACTGGTCCTAAGGATGCTTCATACCAAAAAAGAGTTCTCTGTTCCATGAGGTTTGGGAAATATGGGTGTTTGAAAATATTTCTATTTTTAGCTCCTGGGGTTTCCACAGGGACACAGGAATTTTTTTGCATGAGTCAAGTACTTATGACTCAATAATACCACATACCAAATATAGTTCAATTCGGTCCGTTGGTTCAGAAAATAGAAATTTTGGGTGGGGACCAAATATCTTGCCCCTCTCATTACAAAGGCATATATTGCTCCATGACCTTCGTTTGAAAAACTTGATTCAACACCTCAAAGGGAAGCTCCATTCCAAATATCAAGTCAGTGTACCCACTTGTTCATGAGAAGAAGATTTAAAAACAATTTGGGAGCAGTTTCCCCCACCCCTCCTGATGGGGCTGGACATGTTGAGTTGAACAATGAAAGTGTCAGTGACACTGTAGCTCAACTTGACAAACTTGAACTTGGTAAGGTATAAGTGAAATGGCAAAATTGAAGATCATTGGTACTAATGTTATTTGGTGAAATTTCAACATAACAGCATTGTGTGTGTACAACGTCAAGAGTAATCCTTGAATTTATAAATGTAAACTGTAAGACTAGCTAAAGGAAGAATGTTGATACACAAATGCAGAGGTTATTGTAAATGGCAACTTTTTTCACAGGAATGAATGCTAATCAATAGCTCTTATCAAAAAAAAAAAAATCCTGATAAATGTGGCCTGCATGCCATGTCAAAGAGGAATTTTGATGCACAAATGGAATAAATTCAAAGACTGTTGCGAACGGCAACAGTTTTTGATGGAAATGAGAAGAAAATCGATAGCTCCTATCTTTGTCATCCTGCATAAGCATACAAAGTTTCAAAGCAACCTGATAATGAATCTGAGGCAGGCCAAAGGAAGATGTTAATGCACAAATGCACTAAGTTTGAATGTCATTGCTTGTGACAATGTTTTTTCTCTTTTTTATGGAAATTCATAAATATACCCTGCAGAGAGTGCAAAGGGATAAGTTGCTACACAAATGCAATAAGTTCAAAGGCTGGTGAAAACGACAATAATTTTTTCAAGGAAATGAAAATAAATGCGACCTCTGAGGTGTGCCAAAGGAAATTGTGGATGTACGTACTAACGTACATACATACGTATGTACGTACGCCGATGGACAAGAAGTGATGGCAATAGCTCAGCTTGACTTTGTCAAGTTGAGCTAATAAATGTGCCCTGTAGGGTGTGCCAAAGGGAAATATTGAGGTTGGACTAAACTAAGTTCTAAGAACGTTGGCAGCGGCAACATTTTTCAACGGAAATTGAAGAAACCTTAAAAAATTTATAGTAATTTATATATTTTTTATACTTACCCATGACCCAGACATAGCTGGTGCCAACTCTTAAAAATATAGGGCCAAACACAAATTTTGCCCCCCAATCCCCAAAATTTACATCTAAAACCAAAGAAAACATGTCCTGAATGGCCCTCCATACTTCTCCTCTACTGTGCATGCACAGTGTCAAGGACGTCCCGAAATTGGCGCCATTAATCATTCTTACCATCAGTGCCTGGTAAGCGCTATGTCCTCAGCGGGGAGGTATGAGTTCCCAACTCCTGGGAGGGCCATCCCCGTCTGGGTCATTGGTAAGTATAAAAAATATATAAATTACTATAAATTTTTTAACATTTTTATACTGTACCAATGACCCAGACATAGCTGAATAGTAAAAAGGCTAGAGGGCCCAGGACATAGAGGAAAATCCAATAAGCTCAACTATATAAAATAGAGTCCTCTCCTGGAGGAGAAAAGGAGAATTAGGCTTCACATGTATTTTTCTTATTTATGATAAATTAGAAAGACACAATAACTTCTATAATTGAGCATCATAACATCCATATTCTCTATTAATATCCAGTATAATTCTATATTAATTATTTTTAAAGTAAGCCAATAAATAAATTTAGTCCCGAGAATTGAGACTCTTTATACTCTTTTAAAAGTGTCCGAGGATGGTATAATAACGCCCGTTTGACACGTGACATATTCCAATGCTATACTTTAAAACTATGACATGAATGAATTTTAAAACATAACTTTTCACTTAAAAAACCATCCCAGTAACAGCTCAGAATTACTGACTCCGGAGGAGGTATCCCCTTGTTATCATAATAAAACAGGTGACCCAAGGGAACACCCTCCCCCCCCCCCCCCTTTTTCTTGCCCTGGGTCAAATAGCCCACAGTGAAGAGGGCAGCAGGACGGAGTCGCTGCCGGAACATAAAGCCTACATAGCTATAGCTGCAATTGTTAAGTGATCGACATTCTGAGCAACCGATAATGGACCTAAATAATGCAGGCCTCCAGAAATGGACTCGATATTTCCGAGATAAAAATTCATGAATGTGGATGGCTGAGATCAATATGCAGCCTACTTAAATCTATAATAGCAACACTATTTACGTAAGCCCAAGATGTAGAAGAGCTCTTACTTGATGAGCCGAAATCTTAAGCACAGACTGCTGAGTTAAGGATAGATTATCCTAAGCAGTACCGATAGTTAATTGAATACATTTAGTAATAGAATGGACCGTAATGACCCTTCTATTAGGCATCAGAGCCAGACGAAGATTTACGTCCTTACTGCTAAACTGAGATCTGTTAATAAATACATAAAGGTCTATCCAGACAGAGTAAAGGCCTATGCCCGTTCGAAGACGGTAGGACCTTAAAAACAATAGGTTCCGGATATTTATTAGGAGCCTTATTCTTAACCAAAAAAAACAACCACATTAGTAGTAAAGGTAATAGAGTTTCCGATACTACGAAAGTGAGAATCGTCCACCGATAGTGCATGAAGCTCAGTGACTCTTCAGCAGAAGAGAAGACTAAGAGAATTGCTGCCATAAAAGGCCAGAATTTGAAACTACTGTCTCAAGAGGTTCAAATGGTTGCTTCAGTTAATAAGAACCCAAGCTAAATTCCATATATGAATTAATCTAAGGATTCTAGGTCTATTTATCGAAAAGTTTCAAACTAACTTAGATAAAGAGACATTAGGCTCAATTGCAAACTATCATGGTGTGCATAGGTATCAGATAACATAGACCTATAACCTTAAATAGTAACTGGCTGCAGTTGATCTCGTCAAACAAGTATACTAGAAAGTTTGCAAAGTCTGGTATGGAGGGATCAAAAATATCAACATAAAGATCCCTACACCAACGACGGAAGACCCTCCACTTTAGCCGCATAGTATAGCAAAGAGGAGGTCCTCCTACAGTTAGAAATCGCGTCCACTGCTCGTCCTGTACAATGCTTGCCATGCAAGAAGGACCGCACAACGGAATACGTGAAGGTTGAGACCTTGCAGGTTATGATAGAGTTGACACGATTTCCCCAGCGAAAAAAAGATCCTCTCGTGGAGGAAGTTTCCGTGGTAAGTCCCACAGTAGACATCTAAGTAAATATATCCACCGTCTCTGTGGAGACAGAGATGCTACCAACAGAATAGTATTGTGAATGAATAATCCTAGCAATACTTGCTGAATCAACAGCGCTGGATGATACGCATATCCTATCATCGCGTCCTATTAGATCGATAGAGCGTTAACTACATATGCTCGGGGATCCGGACACGGTGACACATACGTCTGCAATTGATTGGAGAGTTGTGTCGCAAATAAATTATCACTGGGCGCTCCCATTGATAGCAAATCTGATTGAATACTTGCTTGTTGATAGTTCATTCCGACGGCAACAAACGACCCTTACGTGAAAGGGAGTCTGCTAATACGATCCGACGACCGAGAATATGACGAACAGAAACAGAACTTGGTGTTCTATAACAAACAGAAGGATTCTTTCCGTTAAAATCAATAACGGAACCGAATGAGTGCCTCCCTGGTTCCGGATATACGCAACTACTGTCGTATTATCGGACAGGATTGAACATGCGTTTCTGAATAAAATTCATCCAATGACGTAGTGCAAGCCAACATAATATTCTTCCTTGGAAGTAAGGAGCTTGCCTAAAAACTGCGGAACCCAAAGACCCTGGCACTTCGAATCCGTTGGGATCAAAATTGTGTCCCAACCTGTTTGACTGACATCCGTCATAATCGAAAAACTCGGATCCGGCAACTACAGTGGAACTCTCTGAGTCAACCACCGAATGTTTGCCCACGTCTGAATCTCTTGTTACACTTGATAGACAAGAGAACGTATATATCGAGCAATTCAAGATTGCTGAAAGGTTGCCGTCGAAGAGAAGCTTCTCGGAGACCGAAGCGACTCTGAGAGAGTTCTTCACCTTACTATCCACACGCGTGGATGTAGCTAGGGCTGCGTCACGTCTAACCAACTCCAGGTTGCCACTGAAGGGCGGAGTTATACGTGGAAAAACTACTGCCCCTGAAAGAAATCTCATTGAGGATCATATCCTGGAATTCTTTCTCTTGAAGACGTGATGATAAACGTCTCAGTAAGGTGGTGTACGTATGATAAAGCGTCTAAGTTAAGTCTATTATACACCATTGTCGTTTCCAACATCGTGGTTGGAATTGACATAGACGGCGAAAAAGATAATTTGCAGTCTTCAGTCTCGCCGTCTTAGACGCAAAGGAACTCTCGGTAAGCCCAGTTCTGCCAATAAACAATTATTCCCTAGAATTCACGAAAGGCAGAATAGAGCATTGTGGACAAGAAACTATACTAGCATGTTGATAGCAAGCTTATATATATATAGCGTCGTTCAATAATTCGAATGTTCTAAAGACATTATTGGACTGCGTCGGCAACTCAGGGACAATGTCCCTGAACCGATCCAAAACTCCGTGTCCAATGACGCTATTAGTCTCTTATCCAGCATCGCAGCAATGTAGTCCGACAGAACAACCTCTGGAAGATAATGCCGGAAGAAATGTATGGCAGCTTCTGTTGTTCCGAAAGGGAAAGCTCGAAATCATCCGAATCCCTTTCGCCATCTTGTCAGACCCTATGAAATATTCGGTTGTCCGTACCTGATGCAACAGCAGAGCGTACCGACCCACCGCTGTCGGATTATTCCTGATCCGACCGAGAATCTGTCGTTTGCTGGGATGCTATGATAAGCTGTGCTATTTTGGATAGCATGTCCGTCACTGAGGCCTGTGGAGAAGCGGTCTTACGATGCATTGCCACTGGAAGCTCCGTGTTCGTTACCCCGTGCATACTTCTATTATGCGAGCGACCGGAGTGTGCAGGCCTCGTGTCCCTTGGCTACCGGATGGCGTGACCTGTTCGCCATGGAATCACTGAATGCCGAAGCTGGCCAGATATTCAAGGTCACGTAGCCAATGTGCGGTCATGTGCGCTGCTGTGAGGATGAGGAAGCATTATCGACAGTCACTCAGACTGTCTATATAACGGAGCGTCCCGAGTGGCGGACATACGCTCCGAAGGTGAAATGTCTGTACCACAACATCCGGTCCCATATGTTGTTGCACGAGAGAGGGATCTCTCTCGCTCGCCGCCCGGACGGACCGGACGAGCTAGGAACCGGAATAACAGGCTTCCTCCGATCTCTCCTCTAATCCGTCGTCACTGGGTGTGTACTAAAGTCTATTATAGTGCTCGCATCACCCCAATCTCCTTCCTAGACCGCAACGGACGAACCCGACTGCCTAACCATTCGATGAATGGACGCTACACCGGGTGAGCTAGCGAATGTCAACTCCGTCGATCCTACTAGGGACCTCTTAGGGGATTGACGTAATCCATGAGCACTAATTGCCGCTAGCTCTTCATTAACTATGACGACAGAGGCACACTTTTGAAAGACATCTCAGTAATTTTGCGAACAAGAAACCAGATATGCTTGTACATAGCAAGCATATAAAAAATATATATAGCGTCGTTCAATAAATTGAACGTATCTGAGACATTATTGGACTGTGTCGGAACTGAGGGACGATGTCCCTGAACCGAACCAATAATTTCTAAGTCCACCGAAGCTATCAGTTTCTTATCCGGTATCGCAGCATTCTGGTCTGATGAAGAACCTCTAGAAGATGAAGTCGGATGACATATACAGCAGCTTATGTTGTTCCGAAAGGGAAAGCTCGAAAACCTCCGAATCCCTTTCGGCATTCCGTCGGACCGTATGAAATTTTCGGATGTCCGCACCTGATGCTTCCGCGGAGCGTCCCGACCCAGCGTCGTCGGATATTGTATTATGCGACAGAGATTCTGTTGTTGCAGGGATGCTGCGATAAGTTGTGCTATTTGGGATAGCACGTCCGTCACCGAGGCCTGTGCAGAAGCGGTCTTACGATGCTTTGCCGCTGGAAGCTCCGTGTACGTTGACTCCTGCATACTTTCTTATGCGAATGTCCGGAGTCTCCAGGCCTCGTGTCCCTGGCTATCAGATGGCGTGACCTAGTCGCCGAGGATTCTCTGATTGGCGAAGTTGACTGGATATCGGAGGTCACGTAGCCAAGGTGCGGTCGTGTGCGCTGCCATGAGAATGAGGAAGCCTTATTGACAGTCTCTCCGGACTGTCTATATAACGGAGCGTCCAGAGCGGCGGACGTATGCTCCGAATGCGAGACATTTTGTACCACAACATCTGGGGCCAGATGTTGATGTACAAGAGAGGGGCCTCTCTCGCTCGCAGCCCGGATGGTCCTGGACGAGCTATGAACCGGACTAAAAGGCTTCCTCCGTTCTCCCCTCTAATCCGCCGTCACTGGGTGTGCACATAGATATTTTATAGTGCTCGCATCACCCAAAACTCCTTTCTAGACCGCAAAGGACGAACCCGGCTGCCGAATCATTCGATGAATGGACGCTACACTGGGCGAGCTAGCGGACGTCAAAGGCCGTCGAACCTACTAGGGTCCTCTTAGGCAATTGACGTTTTACATGAGCACTTTTCCGCTAGCTCTTCATTAATTGTGACGACGGAGGCACACTTTTTGGAAGACATAACGGATACATCACCCTGATCATGATCGTCTGAAATAGAGATTGATAAAGTAGAGTGACCCTGCGGGGAAAGGACCGGAATGGCCAATTCCCCACTAACATACCGTGACACACGCTTCCCATGTTGTCATCGTAATCAACACATACAGAACAGGAGTAAATGCGAGTACACTGACTACATTATACAATGATTATGAAAGTCAGAGGAAGATTTCCTCTTATTACAATTGAACAATATCCTTTCAATGTGAAAAGAAAACGAAGTCCTAGTACTCGCACCAACCCCTGACAATCAAAATACATAATAACAAGATCCATTAACATAGAAAAAATAATTGAATCAAAAACTTTTGAAAAAAATTTTTTTTCAGAACAGCCCAAGTTTCTGAAAAGTAACGTTGAGCCCCAATGGATCCCAAGCCTACGTGTGGACAAAAATTCTAAAAATATTTTAAACAATTTATGCAACACTTACGAACAATAATAATGTGTCTAGTTATGATTAAATTAACATCAAGATATTATATTCAAGAAATCTCCCCTCACACAGAGGGCTGTTGGAAATGTAAACAATAAGTGTAAAAACACTAGATCAAGACTCCAGGCACCCTGGCCCGAAATCAGTTACCAATAAAACACTATCTGATGCAAAACAGACTTCCAGGGAAGAAACTGCAGAACATCAGAGGGTAGATGCAGAACACTACGCCTAACCACCCATAGGTGAAGACGTAAACATGGGGAAAAGAACAGAATTCATTCTGTTATCCAGCTAAAACTCCCAAGAAATTTTAGTAATAATATTACAGAAAATATGCCAAAACCATGGGAGAATAGCAAGAGGGGACTTAAAGGAAAGGGAGAGAGGAAAACACTGAATAAGCAGTGTAATCTTGATAACAAGAATGACCACAACAGGCTGTTGCCTCGAAAATAGGTAATTTAACATAATTTCATCAAAAAATTTTAAGTTACAGCCCTGATTATTTTCTGTCACTCATTTTTCCTCTCCTCCTTCTATATCCTCCTTAGAATCACCATTTCTCTAATATTTATGTGTCTGGCATCATTTAAACTGAGATTTCTAAGCACAAAGATCAGTCAGATGTTAACTGATGAAGGGCCAAACAAAGAATGATTAATGGCGCCAATTTCGGGACGTCCTTGACACTGCGCATGCGCAGTAGATGTGAAGTATGGAGGGCCATTCAGGACATGTTTTCTTTGGTTTTAGATGCAAATTTTGGGGATTGGGGGGCAAAATTTGTGTTTGGCCCTATATTTTTACGAGTTAGCACCAGCTATGTCTGGGTCATTGGTACAGAATAAAAATATCGATGGCTCCCATCTAGAGGTCTCCCCAAACGAGCATACCAGGTTTCAAAGCAATCCAATCATAAGTGTGCCCTGTAGGGTGTGCCAAAGGGAAATATTGAGGTCTGACTAAACTAAGTTCTAAGAGCGTTGGCCGTGGCAACATTTTTGACGGAAATGGAAGAAAATCGATAGCTCCCATCTAGAGGTCACCCAAACAAGCATACCAGGTTTCAAGGCAATCCAATCATAAATTTGCCCTGTAGGGTGTGCCAAAGGGAAATATTGTGGTCTGACTAAACTAAGTTCTAAGAACGTTGCCCGTGGCAACATTTTTTGATGAAAATTGAAGAAAATCGATAGCTCCCATCTAGATGTCACCCTAAACAAGCATACCAGGTTTCAAAGCAATCCAATCATAAATGTGCCCTGAAGGGTGTGCCAAAGGGAAATATTGTGGTCTGACTAAACTAAGTTCTAAGAACGTTGGCAGCGGCAACATTTTTTTATGGAAATTGAAGAAAATCGATAGCTCTCATCTAGAGGTCACCCCAAACAAGCATGCCAGGTTTCAAAGCAATCTGATCATAAATGTGCCCTGCAGGGTGTGCCAAAGGGAAATATTGAGGTCTTCTGACTAAACTAAGTTCTAAGAACGTTGGCCGCGGCAACATTTTTTGACAGAAATTGAAGAAAATCAATAGCTCCCATCTAGAGGTCTCCCCAAACAAGCATACCAGGTTTCAAAGCAATCCGATCATAAATGTGTCCTGTAGGGTGTGCCAAATGGAAATATTGAGGTCTGACTAAACTAAGTTCTAAGAACGTTGGCCGTGGCAACATTTTTGACGGAAATGGAAGAAAATCGATAGCTCCCATCTAGAGGTCACCCAAACAAGCATACCAGGTTTCAAAGCAATCCAATCATAAATTTGCCCTGTAGGGTGTGCCAAAGGGAAATATTGTGGTCTGACTAAACTAAGTTCTAAGAGCGTTGGCCGTGGCAACATTTTTGACGGAAATGGAAGAAAATCGATAGCTCCCATCTAGAGGTCACCCAAACAAGCATACCAGGTTTCAAGGCAATCCAATCATAAATTTGCCCTGTAGGGTGTGCCAAAGGGAAATATTGTGGTCTGACTAAACTAAGTTCTAAGAACGTTGGCCGTGGCAACATTTTTTGATGGAAATTGAAGAAAATCGATAGCTCCCATCTAGATGTCACCCTAAACAAGCATACCAGGTTTCAAAGCAATCCAATCATAAATGTGCCCTGAAGGGTGTGCCAAAGGGAAATATTGTGGTCTGACTAAACTAAGTTCTAAGAACGTTGGCAGCGGCAACACTTTTTTTATGGAAATTGAAGAAAATCGATAGCTCTCATCTAGAGGTCACCCCAAACAAGCATGCCAGGTTTCAAAGCAATCTGATCATAAATGTGCCCTGCAGGGTGTGCCAAAGGGAAATATTGAGGTCTTCTGACTAAACTAAGTTCTAAGAACGTTGGCCGCGGCAACATTTTTTGACAGAAATTGAAGAAAATCAATAGCTCCCATCTAGAGGTCTCCCCAAACAAGCATACCAGGTTTCAAAGCAATCCGATCATAAATGTGTCCTGTAGGGTGTGCCAAATGGAAATATTGAGGTCTGACTGAACTAAGTTACAATTCAAGCTCCCACAGTGAGCCAAAATATGGACCTGGGGACATGGCTTGAACAAACTTAAATCATTTTTTGATGGAAATTGAAGAAAATCGATAGCTCCCATCTAGAGGTCACCCCAAACAAGCATACCAAGTTTCAAAGTGATCTGATCATAAATGCGACCTGTGAGGTGTGCCAAAGGAAATAGTGGACATACGTACTAATGTAGTGATGGCAATAGCTCAGCTTGACTTTGTCAAGTTGAGCTAAAAATGCAATGCCCCTTCGGGACCATCACTCACACACAAACTTTCACTTGAATTGGCGCAGCGGTTTTGGAGGAGACAACTCAAACACAACTTAACATGTGACGGACAAAAAGACTTTCAGGCAGGCGAGCTAAAAAAGGATGTTGGTATGCAATTTTAGAAAGATCTCATTATTAATCTTTGCAAAATGGTTTTGGATTGATGGATTTATGCACATCACACAGATGTTGACAGTTCAAAGTTCCCCTTTTTGATCTATGACCCAGTGAGGAATAACAAACCTTTGATACAAGTTTAATTTTGAAATTATAATTATTGTCTTTAAATTACACTATTAACTTACATCCATTAAAGTAATTTCTACATTTTTCAGCCTTTGTGGTTCTACATAACAATTCATACAGTTCAATGTTAATCTTGAAGCAAGATCTTGCTGAGTTAAGTTATCAAGCTGGAAATATAAAAATAAACAACATGCTGACAGTAAATTTTCAAATGTCTCAAGTAGGGCCCTGCAAATGACACGTTTTTGATTCGAATCAAATCTTTAATCGATTCATGTCTATTATTCAAAATTGAATTGAACCACCGATCGAATCAGGAAATCTTAAATTTGCATTTAACGGTGGGAGGGACTAGTATTTATTTATTGGTGTTTAAGGTCACATATTTCTACACAATGGCTGATCATGACCATGACAGTTTTATGGGTGGAGAAAGCTGGAGTACCCAGAGAGAACCAGCGAACAATTTTGAGCTACTACAACGAGCCTAAATATGAACATAGGGACCCAATTTGAACAAACTTGAGATATTGTATACCAAATATGAAAGCATTCTGACTGGTGGATCTGAAGAAGATTTAAAAAAATTATTATTATATTATGCATTACAGGAAAAATCTAGGACTTGAAATTTTGCATCAGTCAGCTGGGGGGTTAATCTACTTCTCATCTTAAAAATTGTCCAGCAAGTCTCATACCGCCATTATTTTTTTAAATGCGGTAAGAACTTGAAGTTTAAAATACAATTCAGTCGAACATTATAAGTCCAAAGAAGTCCAAATATTACATTCAAGGTAAACTCCTTTTCTAACATTTCTCTATGTACACTCTTATACAAAGTGGCTGAAATATGAATTAAATGCTTTATTAAAAATAAATCTAATATATCAACACAGGAGTTAGTTTTCCAGAAATGTTGACAACCAACACGTGATAATCTAATTTTACTCAAAATATAGCAACTAAGCTTGAGAAAGTAAAACCTGAAGTGGGATGCGACACACATATCTACAGTTGATACAAGCGTATCATGGTAAGTTTTAACAAGGTCACAAACAACATAAAAACAACCAAAATGCGTTGATGAAAGGGCATGTTACAATTGATAATGCTATAACTCCGCATAATGTTACAATAACGCATTATGTTACGAAAAATGTTGTAAAGAACCTGTAATGTTATAAACTATGCATAATGTAATAACTTTTTGTAATGCATAATGCTTTAAAAATCAATGCATATTGTTAATTTTTTTCAGCGCATAATGTTAAACAAATTAACCATATACTCAGCCTAGTCACCACTATTTCAGATGAACTCCAACTTGAAGTCACGTAGCCGCCAGTTACCATCTTAAACACTTATGCAGTATATGAGATGGGTTTTTTGACCAGTCAGGAGGGCATCAAAGGAGACTCTGCCTGGGGTACTTATTTTGAGGGAACCTAGTCACGTGACATACAATCGGGTAGCCCTTGTAACCCTCTCCTGATGTCATCACCTTGGTGATATGCACACACATGCTTCAAGGTTGTCAGGTTAGGGAAACAACCAATTTGGGGGAATTTTTTTTAGCCGGATCAGATTCTTGCGAGATTTCTCTCCAATTAAACCATGATGGGAGGGGAAGGAGGCACTATGTTATCTGGAGGGTACATTTACCATCACAAGTAATCTCCTCCTCCAGGAAAGTTGTGTATTATAGCCATCTGGCCCCTTTTTTTTGGAGGGGGGGGGGGGGGGGGCAGGGTCAAATACCTCAATTTTTGGATGACTGAATCCAAATTTTCGCATATTTCTCTTGTTATAACAATAAAAATTCCTATTATTTGTTTATTGTGTTAAAAGTTTTTCCAAAAGTTAAGATTGAACAAAAAAGAGGTGGTGTTGGAGTTGGAGGTGGTAGTGATGGTGGAGGTAGAGGTAGAGGAGGCGATGGAGGTGAGAGTACATGTGATGGAGGTGGTGGAGTCACTTGGCGCAAGAATTATGAGGAGGGGGTGGAATAGGATGAGGAAGAGGAGTGGGGATTAGGATTGAAAGGGGAAGAGTAGGGATTAGGATGAGGAGGAGGAGGCAAAGGGATTAAGATATCGAGGTGATTGTGGAGAGTGGGACATGGGAAAATGCTATACGAGTGTAGTACAGGATGGTATGAAAGTGTAGTGGAGGTGGTGGAAGAGGTGGTGGATTTGGGATTACATGTTTTGGAGGCGGTGGAGGCACTTATCGCAAAGATCATGCAGAGGAGGGGAGGAGGAGGAGTCATAGGGATTAGGAGGAGAAGGGGAGGAGGTGACATAGGAGAGGAGGCATAGGGATTAGGATCAGGATTGGAATTAGGATTGGGATTATATGTGGTGTTGCATTAGGCATTCTCAAGTATTCTTATTACTTCAGTTCCTTTCTTCTCTCTCTCTATCTAGCCTTCCTTTTCACATATATATCTCTTTTTTCTCTCTGTCTCTGAATCAGACGGTTACCCACCGTCTTCTAGCCTATGTAAGGGGTGTGCTTTGATTCTTGCTCTTTCTCTTTTTGTATTGGTGTATGTTTATACAAACCACCTCTCTTGCCCCTTTTAGCCTGCCTCTCCATGGTATTCATACCACCCACATCTCCTACCCTCAATCTCAGATACCTTTTGCCATCCACTACCACCCTGTCATACTCTGCCAACCAGTTCCAACCCTCTGCCACTTTCACCCTTTCATACCCCTCCCAGACCACCCGTAACTTTTCTGTTTTTCTTGTTTGTTATCTTGCCATTATTTCATTGGCAATTATTGCTTATTGAAAGCTAATGAAAGGCAACAGAAATGTCGGTGACACAACAGGACCATAGCCATTGAAAGTGTCAGGAAGACCCAATAATCCTTCTACATTAATGTTTCAGAATTGATGAGTTCATAGTCGGGTTGATTTCCACTCGGCTGGTGTTCTCAAAGGAACTCACTCTTTATGTGATGTACTTTTTCTGCGACCCAGATGACCATTCGGCATCATACATGTGATGAAGTTAAGTCATGACTCTTTATTCCATCTGCCCCATTCCCATGACCTCTCTCTCTCTCGATAGTAGTCTGACTATACCTAGACTTTCTATTAGCATAACACAATCCATCCACACTTAGCCATCTTCAATACAATGTGCACTTAGTTCTGCATAAATCAACAAAATGTCACATCATAGCCCCTTGAAATTGATGCCATAACACTATAAATTACCAACAATACAAATTTATTTAAAGTTATAACATTATTGGTTAATTTGCTTAACATTATGCATTGAAAACAATTGTAACATCATGCGATGATTTTTATAACATTATGCATTAGAAAAAGTTATAACATTATGCAAAGTTTATAACATTATCAGTTGTTTAAAACATTTTTGTAACATTATGCATTGGTGTAACATTATGCAGATATATTTAATAAAAGCTCTGGTGAGCCCGAGAGAGTGGATAATTAGGCTATACCCTGTTTGTAGCTATAGTAACTTGAACGTTTTTGTTGTTATTTGAACTCGTCAGAGGTAGAGTGGTGGTTCGACCTTCCCCTATTTATACTATTTGGTGTGGCGGTACCGTTTATTGGTATGGCAGTACCGTTTATTGGTGTGGCAGTACCGTTTATTGGTGTGGTGGTACCATTTGTCAGTGTGGCAGTACTGTTTATGCAATGTGGCAGTACCGTTTTATGGTCCGGCAGTACCGGTATGTACATGGCGGTACCGGTAGCTATTGGTGTGCTTTACCGGTACCATTATTGTTTGTTCTGTAACGTAACAATGGACTGTATTTTGTAGAGTTCAATCTGGCGGTACCATTTTGGGTATGGTGGTACCGATGTTCTAATGCAGTGTTAGTGGTGTCATGGGGCGTTGATATGAGCCCTTGAGAAGGACTGTAAACCAATAAGTAATGGGTTGTTTTCTTTTTTATTTGTAGGTAATAGCAGTGTCGCTGTTAAAGGGAAGGTGTGGTAACAATGGGGACCAATGACTTGTGGGTCGGAATTTGTAGGTAAGTTTGGCGGATAGTGGGTCAGTATGTTGAGTGGGTAGTTCCAGTTCATGGAAGAAGATTTTTAGCCGAATACGGCGGAAGAAGTTTTTTACGTCTTTGGAAAGTAATGCCCAGTCCAGATGTTTGGGTGTTGGACAGACATTTAGGCCCTTGCTGAGGAGTGAGAGTTCTGCAGGTGTGAGGGTTCGATCAGAGAGATTAATAACTAACTCTGAATAGTTGGCATTATTGTTATAATTAGGTTCATGTTGATGAGTTTTGAGTTCATAAAAAAAGTTTCAGAGTCCCTGGTTGTTGGTTCTCGGTGGTGGTGGTGCATAGTTTCTTTGTGGATTGTTTCTTCTATCATTATAGCTTCGTTCTCTGTTGTTGTTCCTTCTTGTGAAGTTATTTCTTGGGTGGTGGTTCTGAAGTCTTTGTTGTGTGTGTTTCTCTTTGCTGTCTCTTAACATATAGAAGCGATGATTCTGCTTCTGGTTTTGGAGGAAAATGATGCTCTTTTCGTATTTTGTTGTCTGGCTTTGTCTGTGCTTATCACATAGTGATTGAGTGTGTCTTTCCATTATTGTAAACTGTGATGGTTCTACAGTGGACGCACGGAGACGATTCCCTCAAAGAGTTCATAAACCATTTCAACAGCTCACACAACACGATTAAATTCACAGCAGAATACTCCACCACCTCTGTCAATTTTCTTGATGTCACGCAAACCAAAAATGGCAACACAATCAAAACGGACTTATACATAAAACCCACTGATAAACACACCTGTCTAAGGGACTCGTACCATCCACAAAAACAATAAGACGGGATACCATAAAGCCAACAACTACGTATTAAACGTATCTGTACCTCTACTGAAGACTTTAACAAAAACACACATTCCATGATTGAACACTTCGTTAACCAAGGTTAGCCCAGAACCCTCCTTGACACCTATAACAAAGTCAAGAATCTTGACAGACTTACGTTACTTGAAAACAAAAAGAAACACACCCACCCTACTGAGCCTAGAGACAAACACCATTTGTAGTTACACATGGCCCTGAAAGCCGGGATATATATTTACACATCAGACGCCTTTGGCCAATATTAAACAGCACCACCCAAGGACGTACTGTATTCCCCTAACCTCTTCTTCTAGCCAGGAGACGAAACCCAGCACTCACAAACTTCCTGACTAGAGCTAAATTACCCAACCTCAAACAAACCAGCGGCCGAGTAATACCAAACCCATTTTCGCCATGCTCAAACAAAAACTGATCTGTCTGCCCCAACCTACCCAAACACCATTGGTTCTCAGGAAAAGCCTCGAAAACCAGACACCGAGGCCCTTTCAAAGCCAACTGTATGTCCAGAAATTGCATCTATCTCATCAGCTGCTCAGAATGTGGTAAACAATATGTGGGCGAAACAAAACGCCACTTTCATATCCGCATCAAAGAACACTTAGCCGATATCATACTCAAAATAGACACACCTGTCTCCTATCACTTTAACCAACCTAACCACACACTGAGCAACATCAAATATAGGATCATACAAATTCTCAACACCAATCCAGATGACCTGAAAAACACGGATAGAAGACGTACTGCTGAAATCACATGGATCTTCCAACTCGAAACGCTCTTACCGTTCGGCCTGAACAGAAAGGACTTTTAGTCTATTATTCTCTAACATTATGCAGAGTTATAACATTATCAGTTGTAACAGGGCAGCCGACAAAAGACAATAAATAAACAGTTGTCTATTGTTTGTTTGTTTGTTTACAGGAGTTTAATGTCACATTCAGCATCTAGGTAAAATTGTGTTCAAAACACAAAAATAAAGTTGAGATTAGTCAATCATTTAGAATTATGTTGCCCACTTCAGATCTTCAAATTCATATCTAAATCAGCATCTATGATTATTTCGCAACTGTGACACAATTATAGACTTCAAAGTCGAAGTTTAGCCAATCATTTATGATTATGTTGCCCATTTAATCCTTTACCCAACACACAGGATATCAAAATTAATGATTTTAATTATTGTTTTTTAAAAAAAATTTCAAACAATTTCAACAAAACCATATCATGTGAATCCTCATTGGAATAAGCTGGACGATGAAATTAAAACTTGATGTGGAGGTACCCATCAGGAAGCTACATACAAACCTGAGGCTTAAGTGAGCCTAAAACGTTCACCTGGCTCAAATTGTCAAAAGAGATGAGTGTATCAGTAAGTGATCAGCAGCAAGAGCAATTTTTTGATTTGCTATGACACAACCTGATTTTAATGACCTTCAATCTAACCCTACCAGAGGTGTTGTACACCAAATATCAAAAGAATCTTTTTTTTTAATCCATTCTACTGGTCAAAAGGATGCTTCATACCAAATAACAGTTCTCTGTTCCATATAGTTTGGGAAATAAGGGCATTTGAATTTTTTTTCTATTTTTAGCTCCTGGGGCTACGAAAAAAATATTTCGGGCATCAATCACATACTTTGGACCCACTTATACTACATGCCAAATTTGGTTCAAATCGGCCCATCGGTTCTTGAAATAGAAGTTTTGGGCAGAGCCCAAAATGGGTATGTGCCCACAGAGAGCCCAAATATTGATCTACCAACTTCCCTTGAACAAACCTTAATCTCCAACACCAAAGAGTGTTCCATACCATATATCAAGGCAATCTCTCTGGTGGTTCATGAGAAGAAGATTTTTAAAGATTTTTAGGCTTTGGCATCATTGACCAGAGCCCGAAGAAGGCAGCCGCTTCATTTGAACAAAATAGAAAGAGTATACTATAGGGATGGTTTGTGCAATATATGTTTGATGAATTTGGCAGAATGGCTGTGAAGAAGAAGCCAAGTTTGCAAGTTAACGGATGACGGATGCCAAGTGATGGCAACAGCACACACTGACTTGCAGTCAGGTGAGCTTAAAACAAGGAGGGGGAAGGGTGTCTATTCCCATTAGCTCAACAACAGTATCACATACAATATCTTCAGGCTTATTATAAATGGAACACGGGTTCACCCTCACCAAAACTTTGTTAACCTGTGGTTGCCTGCATTCATGTATAGCAAAACAGGTCAGAATTTTTCTTAAGTCTAAAATACGAAAAAAAGTTGAACAGTGTATTAAACAAGAGGACCCAGGGGGCCTGAGGGCACTCACCTGACATGGAAGTCTAAATATCAAACCAGGGACTTGACTTGAATAAGCTGCATACGCCCCTCCTAAGAAAAGCATATACCAACGAGATGAAGTGAATGTGCCCACACAATACACAGAATTTTCCTTCTATTTTCAATTCCTGCACTTTTATGTCCAAAAATGGAGATAAATGTATAAAAAACAGATTTTTTTCCCAAACAAAATTATTTTCAGCCTAAAATTTTTTATTCTTCTTAAAACGCATAAAAAACCAAAAAACTAATTTATGGATTTTGGTCCAAAATTTTCGAAATCCCACCCGGTCCCCAAGTTTTCAGTGTAAAAAAAAAATTTCTTAAAATTGACCGAAACACATAAAAAACAAAACAAAAATTCTGGATTGTGGTCCAAAATTTTCGAAGTCCCACCTGGACCCCAAATTTTCAGTGTAAAAAAAAAAAAAATTTTCTCTTAAAATTGACCGAAACACATAAAAAACAAAAAAAAATTTCCAGGATTTTGGTCCAAAATTTTCCAAGTCCCACCTGGACCCCAAATTTTCAGTGCAAAAAAAAATTTTTTTTTGTCTTAAAATTGACTGAAACGCGTAAAAAACAAAAAAAAAATTCCAGATTTTGGTCCAAAATTTTCCAAGTCCCACCAGGACCCCAAATTTTCAGTGTAAAAAAAAATAATTTTTTTGTCTTAAAATTGACCGAAACGCATAAAAAAACCAAAAAAAAATTTCTGGATTTTGGTCCAAAATTTCTTAGTCCGGAACGGGGCCCCAAATTTCCAGCCTAAATATGAACCCAGGGACTTGTCTTGAACAAACTTGAATCTCACCCCCCTAAGTATGCTGCATACCAAATATCAAAAGATTCTTATTGGTAGATCTGAAGAAGAAGATTTTTAAAGAATATTCCTCATACTGCACTAATTTAAACATTTGGGCTCCCATAGAGAGCCCAAATATGGACCCAGGGAATTGATTTCAATAATATGTGAAACAATCTTCCAAAGATGTTATATGTGAAATTTAAAAGCTTTTGGAGCAGTGGTTTGGGAGAAAAGTAGTCTTACGTGTTTTTCCCATTACCCACAGTGTTAAAAAATGCTGACTCAGGACTTTTTCAAAGTCCCCAAAAAGTACCCCATGATAAAACCGATAGCAATTTTTTTTGACCATTCCATTCTGTTGGTCCTAAGGAAGCTTCACACCAAATAAGAATTCTCAGTGCCGTGCAGTTTTGGAGATATGGGCATTTTAATTTTTTTCTATTTTTAGCTCCTGTGGTTTCCATGGGGCGACGGGAAAACAAATTTGGGCATAAGTTAAGTACTTATGACCCAATAAGCCCTCATATCAAATTTGGTTCAAATCTACCTCTCGGTTTGGAAAATAGAAATTTTGGGAATGGCAAAAATTCTTGCCCCTCCCATAACGAAGGCAAATAATGTCCGACAAACTTCTCTTGAACAAACTTGATTCTAAACCTCAAAAGGACTCTGTATACCACATATCAAGTCTCTGCTACTGGTGGTTCATTAGAAGATTTTCAAAAAATTTGGCCATTTTTTCCCCACACCTCTGCTCAATATGAACCGAAACCTAATTTGCATAAAAATCAAAATGCCCCTATATAACCACTACTTACATGAAATTTAATTAAAATGTGGCCAGTGGTTCAGGAGAAAGAGGCTCAAACACCACCTTCATGCAGGATGATGGACGGTCAGACAGATGACGGACGAAGAGTGATAAGAAAAGCTCACCCTGACTTTCAGTCAGGTGAGCTAAAAACTCCACAATCTGTAAAAACTGTCTGTTCAAGGATTAATGTTAACTTTTATTGAAGCAATTAACACACAAACAAAATTTGAAAGAACTAGGATACCAGTGGTTGCCTGCAATCATGTATAGCAAAACAGGTCAGAAATTTTCCAAGTCCACACTACTCCTTCAACACTGATGCCCTAAAAATTGCTATTTTTGACGATTCAAGTACCATAATTTTGGAACAACAAATCTGAAAATTGAAAAATGAAAGGGAGCTTTGTTTGATCAATCTCAATAGTGGTATATAAATTATGAGAATCAGTCATAACAAGCTTGAGTAATGATATGACATGAAAAATTGTCATTTTTTTACGATTAAAGTCCCATAACTCTAGAATGACAAACCTGTAACATTGCTACAAAATTTCAAGAGATTCAGTGAAAACATTATTGAGTTATCATACGACATGTAAAAAATTGCCAATTTTTTTAAGATTCAAGATCCATAACTCAGGAAAGAAAACACAGAAAACTGTCGAAAAGGAAAGAGAGCTTCATTTGATCAATTTCAATAAATATTATGAGAATTGATCATAGGAAACTTGAGTTATCGTACGATATAGGAATATGCTGATGGAGAGATGCATTATTTACGATTTATGTCCCATAACTTCAGAATGACAAACTTGAAAATCGTAAAAATTGAAAGGGGTGTTGCAAAAGTCAGCGGGGCTCTAATGTGATAAATGTGACTATATGAAGAATGCAACTTAACTACAATAAATAGCAAACCTGAGATGACATTGAGAACCAGGGGCCATTACTATAAAACTTTTACAATTGTATTTTCTTGAAATGTGTTTTCCAGTTATGACTTTAAATGGGTTAAAATGAACCTTAGCATTTTCAAAGATCTGGCAATTTGCCAGTTGGCAAATTGCCATATCTTTTAAAATACTAATGATTCATTTTAGTAAGTTATATGAATAGGTAGAAAATACAATTGTCAAAGTTTTATAGTATTGGCTCCAGTTGTCAGCAATAAATATGAAATAAACTTACCTTTTCTACCATAAAATCTATTGAGTCTGCCATTTCCCGATCAACAAGACTCTTATCAAAGTTACCCATTACCATTTTCTTCAGAAACAGTGAGGGCATCATCCAAAACCTATTGTGGAATAATAAAAACAAGAGCTTGACTGTTGTCCGGTGCATACCCCCACGTGGTATTCTCGGACGGGCTCACACACGGACGGACAGACACACAGACACATGTAATCCAGTATACCCCCCCCCCCATTTTCTTCGAAAGTGGGGGTATAAAAATCTGATTGACGTAAAATTATAGCATTTTTGAAAGTCTTTAATGCTCCAGTAATAAATATTAAAATTATGATAGTCTCCTGTTACAACTCCCACCCCAGAGATGTACACACAAATGAAAGAGTCAATGACTCTGTAGCTCAACTTGGATATGACAGGAATTAGTACTTGCTGTGACCAAGACAACTGAATAATGAATATGACAGGAATTAGTATTTGTTTTGGCCCAGTCAACAATAATAAAAGAATTACAAGGTGACTGTAATGGACTACAGATTAAGACCAATCATTGTAGATTATTATTTTTGTGTGGAAATTTTCAGTCCCAAACAAAATATTTTCAGACTAAAATTTTTTCTTCTTCTTCTTAAAATTGACCGAAATGCATCAAAACACAAAAAACTAATTTCCGGAGTTTGGTCCAAAATTTTCTAAGTATCACCCGGACCCCAAATTTTCAGTGTAAACAAAATTTTTTTTTTTTTGTCTTAAAATTGACCAAAACGCATAAAAAACCAAAAAACTAATTTCCGGATTTTGGTCCAAAATTTTCTAAGTCCCACCCGGACCCCTAATTTGCATAATTTATTCACGAGAAAAACTCTGTATTATATGTAATGTATCCCATGGTACTAAACATTCATACAAAAATTTATTCAAATCAGATCTTTCATTTGGAAGTTCTGCGCAAAAATCTGATTGCACTTAATTTTGAACAAAATGGCTGCTAGTGGCCATCTTGAATTTCAGACTGGACCCAAAAACACTCCTTCTCGTCCCACAGTGATAACAAAGGTACCAAAGAAGTTTCGTGAAGATCGGTTCATAAATACGGCCTCTAGCCCGAGCCGTATTGGGATTTGCACTCACAGTGCTGAAAGTAACACTAAATAAATCAAAGTTAGCCTAATTTGCATAATTTATGCACAAGAAAAAAACCTGTAATATATGTAATGTATCCCATGGTACTAAACATTCATACAAAAAATTATTCAAATCAGAGCTTTCATATGGAAGTTCTGTACAAAAAACAGATTTCGGCATCGTCGGTACAAAATGGCTTCTGGCAGCCATCTGGAATTTGGGACTGCACCCAAAAACACTCGTTCTCGTCCCACGGTCATAACAAAGGTACCCAAGAAGTTTCGTAAAGATTGGTTCATAAATACGGCCTCTAGCCCGAGCCATAGCAGCTTGGCACTTACAGCTCTGAAAGTAACACTAAATAAATCAAAGTTAGTCTAATTTGCATAATTTACGCACGAGAAAAAAATCCGTATTATATGTGATGTATCCCATTGTACTATACATTTATACAAAACTTTATTCAAATCAGAACTTTCATACAGAAGTTCTGTACAAAAAACTGATTTTTGCATCATCGGTACAAAATGGCCACTGGCAGCCATCTTGAATTTCGGACCACACCCAAAAACACTCGTTCCCGTCCCAGGGTCATAACAAAGGTACCCAAGAAGTTTCGTAAAGATCGGTTCATAAATACGACCTCTAGCCCGAGCCATAGCCAATTGTTGACGTACGGACAGACAGACAGACGGACGGACGGACAGACGGACGATGGACGACAGGCCATGACAATAGCTCAAATTTGACTTCGTCAAAGTTGAGCTAAAAATTTAGAAATAGTTCATTAATGTAGGAGGAGTTGAATACAGAATTTCCTCTGCATTGATGGATGGATGGAGAGACATCTGCTAACTTTATTAAAATTATCATTGCTTGGAAATTTGAGGATGTGCATATGTCAATGTGCTGATCATAATGTATAAACAGTTTTATCAAATTAATTCGTAAGTGAAGAACTTTTCACACAGAAAGTTGTATTAGATCTTAGTTACAGAGGAATATTTTGGAATTTGCACGTTCTCTTGTTGGTGATAATTTTTGAGAAGATTCATCCAAATTGGTTCATAAACATAGGAGGGGTTTTACACCCAACAATCTATATTAATTCTTTACTCAAAGGCCTAAACTGGCCAGCACCATTCACAAAAATAATCATTCAATTCTCATTTTTTGTCTCAAAAACATAGCTTATGACCCCTTCATTGGAATGAGCACATTGAGTTCATTCTAATGAGTGTTCAAAAGCTACGTTTTTGACACAAAAAATGATAAAAATTTAGTTATTCAAGAATTTTTTTTGCAAAATGTCATCTGCCTTTTGTGTTGGGTAAATGATAAATTTAAAGTAATTTGTATATTTTTTATACTTACCAGACTTAGCTGGTGCAACCTCAATATTATTAAGGGCCAAACACAAATTTTGAACCTCCCCCCCCCCCAATTCCCCAAATTTGAATACAATACCGAAAATGATAAATGTGAAGTAATTTGTGTATTTTTTATATTTACCAATGGCCCAGACTTAGCTGGTGCAACCTCAATATTATTAAGGGCCAAACAAAAATTTTGAACCCCCACAATCCCCAAAATTTGCATACAATACCGAAAATTCAAAGTCCTATCTGGTCCTCCATACTTTTAGCACTTGTGCATGTACAGTACCCAGGAAGAGACTGGAATTGGCACCAACATCATATTTCCTAGTTGTGCCTACTGAAGTGAAAACTCAGCGGGGAGGTATGAGTGCCCACTCATGGGAGGGCCGTCCCCATCTGGGCCATTGGTAAGTATAAAAAATATACAAATTACCGGGTACTTAAAATTTATCATATTTTTATACTAATACCAATGGCCCAGACTTAGCTGAATCATAAAAAGACAGAGGGCCTAGGACTTAAAGAATATAGCAGACCAAAATACAGCTCCTTAGCCTGCATAGAACTCCCAAAGTAAAAGGAGATTAAAAATTGAAGGAATTACCTATATGTATCTCTATACAGCAATAGAGAAGACATACCCCCAAAATAAGGAACAACATCCAAGTAATTCCCAATTACTAAGCATAAATAATTATGCTAAATGGGTGTAACAAGCCCCCTATTTTAAAGCTAGTCCAGAATAAGACACTTAAAATTACGAAAAGCATGTCCGAGAGTGAGAGACTAATGCCCACAAACACACGCCATATATAATGTAACAAGCTGTACATAAGATAAGAATAATCTACAGACAATAACAGCTTAACTCATAGTTACACACTTATTAAAGGCCAGAAGAGGTAAAGAGGAAAACACCCCCTCCCCCCCCCCCCCTTTTTTGAAGGAATAATCTTCAAAACAAAGTGGGGAGCAGTCTGGAAACAGTAAAAAAGCGGTACCGAATAATATATATATTCATCTAAAAGGCACTTGGCTATTCATTATTATTATTAATATATTATTAATTTATTGGTGCTTAATGCTACATCAGCAGCTAAGGCTATATTGTGGCGATCCCGGTTATTAAAATCTTTTTTTTTTTTTTTTAAACAGTATTTTATTTCTCCAATATAGAAATGGGTTTGGTAAAAAGGCATAGCCTATGTAAAACCGTACCCTACACGAACAAATTACACATAAAACTTAGAAACAAACAAAACGATAATAATAGTGGTGCTTGTGCTCTTTTAGTTGAGATGACTTTTATGTACAGATGTCAGCATTACCAACAGTATTGATAGTTAACCTACAAGTGCCCCTGAGGTATCTATATGGGTTTGTATCCCAAGGTCTCAACATCTTGGCTTAGTGCATTGGGCCAATGTCCAATGCACCGCTCCCCGACATGACACAGGCATGACCGCATTGGGGGAAAAATTATCTATTTCAACTTATCCTAACGTCAATCAACATCTACAGTGTACTTTATCTACTAAATCTTTCAGGAAGGTCCATAAATCTATGGACCTTTTCAAACAGTATCGTATTCTCTTCCATGGTTGAAATGTAGTTCCCGTACAAGATATCAGAAATAGGCATCATTTCTACCTGCAAGTTGTGGAAGCTATTTTGCCTTTGATCACGATAGAGGACAATGAAACATGAAGTGTTCTGTATCTTCATATATATAGCCACATGAACATCGTGGGTTGTCAGTTAAAAATCTTTCAAACATATGCGCGTTCAGCTGACTACATCTGAGACGCAACCTGCAGTGATTGATTTGGTTTGCTCTAGTACCACAATTGTAGTACTGAGGAATCTTTATGTCCCTGTTTTTTAATTTGTCTTTGAAGGACTGTATTGAAACACTATTCCGCGTAATGGGATCCAGAGTATTCCACAATTTAATTGCAGAGGGCAGGAATGACATTTGATAATTCCGAGTTTTACACTGAATCTCTCGTAATAAATTCGAAGACCTTAATGGATAATTAGAAAAACTTGAGACATGCCGGGGTGCTAATAATGACAAATAAGTTGGGGACTGATTTGTAACAATTTTATATAGAGCCACTAGTTTATGTCGTTTCCTTCGTACACCAAGGGTGGTAAAACCTGTCTCTTCATATAACAGTCGGTGGCTGGTCCCTCTAATTGCACCACAGATAGTACGTAGTGCGTCTAATTGTAATTGTTCTAGTAAATCTGCATTAGTTACAGAACAGTTGTCCCAGATTATATCAGCGTAATCAAACAAAGGTAAAATAAACGACCTATACATTGTCTCTAGAGTCAGTCTATTAAGCCTATACTTTAAACTACGCAGGCAGTTTATCATGGGATTCACTTTGCTGATTAAAGTGTCAACGTGAAAATCCCACGATCCCGATGAGTGAAAGTGTAAACCAAGATATTTGTGAGAGCTAACTTCTCTTACCGGGTGACCTAGTAGATATAAAGTTGGATACGACTGGGGATTTGTCTTTCTACTTACACACATAGTCACTGTTTTTTCAGGGCTGAAAATAACCTGCCATTCTGTTGACCATTTACCAATTTTTTCTAAATCCTCATTTAGTACTACACTAGCTCGGAAGGGATCCTCAATTATTAAGTATAATGAAGTATCGTCGGCATACAATCGAATATTGGGCGTAATGTCGTTGACAATGTCGTTTATATATATATTAAACAGAAGGGGCCCAAGAACGGATCCCTGTGGAACACCTGCCGGGATGTGTTTACTTGACGACGCTTGACCATTTATAACGACTTCCTGCGAACGGTTGGTTAAATAGTTTTGGAACCAGGTTAATAATTTACCCAATTTATTAAAATCGCAAGCTTCAAAATGTATGCCACATCCGGAATACGTAGACAGGTCGAAAACCAGTGATATAAATATGTACAACCTTAAACTTGTCCAATTGAATCCCAATGGAAAGTTATTTAATAGAACATATATGCTTCTCAGCCAACACACAGGCGACCACATCCAGGTGTACAATTAATTTCAATAATAAACCTCCAAATTGTAACCGTACAATTATATGAGAGTGTGAATATGCCTTGTGTACCACTTATGGTTGAAAACTGGATTCAGAATATGGAACGGGATACGATTAAATCATATCGAACCCCGCCTCACCCGCAATGCTTGAATCGCTAGATAAGTAAGGCCAGCGCAGTAATATTAAAGCTTGGAACAATGAAAAAGAAACTTCACACTACAGTTCCAAGCTATACTGCTGCTGTTATTCTCAATAAAGAGTAATACAGCTAAAAAACTTGTAGTTAGCCAAAGCAAGCATAATGACACTAACCTGGCACGACTTGTAATGCTTTAGTGTTAGTTATCTAGAATAGTATAGAAACCATATGGCTCCCTCACATATGACCGACTCCATAATGCCACTAAGGACGGAGGGGGGACGTGATGAACATGGCGCTATTGCAAGGAATATACCTGCTGAAACAGTCTCGACATATCCCTTGAAATCAAGACAGTACGCCATGGAGCCAAATAATACACCATATTGACATAATATCCAATCCACCGAGTGGAAATATAATCCACAACAATAGATTGGATAAAAATGAAGCGGGAGACAAAAAACTATGTTCTGGCACTCAATCATAAAAACCTAGATGAACTACTTGTGCCTCGTTCCGATTATAGCAGGAAATATATTCCTGAAAAAGAGTTAAATATAGGCATTCGAAAGAACGCTCATTAATCACACTAGGTTAATATGGCGTCATCAATAGGGCTAAAAGCCTCAGACAACCAACACAAAAAACAATACCGTTAAGGAGAGAAGAAACTCTTCTCTTGTAACGGTACCGTGTCTGGTAGGATAGTGGTCTCAGCCTGGCTGACGGAGCCAAAGGCCTTCCTATTCGTGAAGACAATTAAATGGCTGTTAACTGTGGCCCAAGACGCTCACTAAAGGAGACTTACAACACTAGCCGCTAATGACAGGGAAAAAAACATCGCTCATAATTCTAGCTAGGCTACTATAGTGTCAACAATAAGACTAAAGTCTGTGACACTAAACAAAACAACACCGAGAAGGGAAAAATGAACTCTTTCCTTAGCGGTTCTATTCCCAAAAGACAGCGGTCTCAGCCTAGCTAATGAAGCATAGAAGACTTCATCTCCATGAAGACAGATATCTCGGTGTAATTTTTGCAACTTTAGAAAGCTCACTAGATGGAGACTTACAACGTTAGTCGCTCAAGTTAAGGGAAAAAAGGGCTGCACTTGATTCTTATAAGGCGTCAACAAAAGAACTAAAAAGCCTCAGATGCCTAAGAATACAAAACCGAGAAGGAAACAATGTAACGGTTGACAGATCATGACCAAAAGGGGACAATCTCATCTAGATATTATACAGAGTCATCCTGCCAAGTTACCATAAAATTCCTTCATAAATACATAGACTGTGCTAAAGGTTTTCGGGTTTTGGGCTTGGCCAGCCATCACAGTTGACCGATTGTGCCCAAAAGGGGACGTTCTCATCTAAACATGGCCTCAAAACTGCATATGAAATTTCGTGGCAATCGGACAAGAACTACGGGGTGGAGCCTGTGCTAAAGGAAAATGTGAACAGACTCACAGACTAACATACTTCTGCACGCATGATGGCTATAGCTTATCTTGACTTTGTCAAGTTAAGCTAAAAACAGACCACTCTTAATTCACATAAGCCAAACTAAGGCGACAACAATAGGACTAATTTTGCCTATGATGCCTAGGAATACCACACCGAGAAGGAAAACGTAATCTTTCCTTTTAACATCCTTATTCCAAAAAGCTAGCAATCTCAGCATAGCTAACACAGCCTAGAAGTCATATATCAGTGAAGACAGATATCTGTGTTACCCTGCGGCCTTAGACAGCTCAGTAAACTTAGACTTACAACGTTAGCAGCTAATGTATAAGAAAAGACCGCTCAAACAGTACATAAGGCTACTATGGTGTCAACAATAGCACTAAATGCCTCTGATGCCTAGGAATACAACACTGAGAAGAAAAAGACGTACTTATTCCTTCTAACGGCTCTATTCCAAACAAGACAGCTGTCTCAGCCTAACTATGAGCTATCGATCTTCTATTCATAAGGAATAGATCACTGCCTTTCTTATACTATTGCTAGCCAAGGGAGGCATCGTTAATTGGACCATAAGCCTTCAACACCTGGGCAGAAAGATCCGGGAAGGAATGAACTTTGTCTTTCCTTCGTTCGGTACCTTAAGCTGTTTTTTGCCTAGCGGTTCTATTCCCAAAAGACAGCAATCTCAGCCTAGCTAATGAAGCATCGAAGACTTCATCTCCATGAAGACAGATATCTCGGTGTAATTTTTGCAACTTTAGAAAGCTCACTAGATGGAGACTTACAACGTTAGTCGCTCAAGTTAAGGGAAAAAGGGCTGCACTTGATTCTTATAAGGCATCAACAAAAGAACTAAAAGCCTCAGATGCCTAAGAATACAAAACCGAGAAGGAAACAATGTAACGGTTGACAGATCATGACCAAAAGGGGACATTCTCATCTAGATATTATACAGTCATCCTACCAAGTTACCATAAAATTCCTTCATAAATACATAGGCTGTGCTAAAGGTTTTCGGGTTTTGGGCTTGGTCAGCCATCACAGTTGACCGATTGTGCCCAAAAGGGGACGTTCTCATCTAGACATGGCCTCAAAACTGCATATGAAATTTCGTGGCAATCGGACAAGAACTACGGGGTGGAGCCTGTGCTAAAGGAAAATGTGAACAGACTCACAGACTAACATACTTCTGCACGCATGATGGATATAGCTTATCTTGACTTTGTCAAATTAAGCTAAAAACAGACCGCTCTTAATTCACATACGCCAAACTAAGGCGACAACAATAGGACTAATTACCTATGATGCCTAGGAATACCACACCGAGAAGGAAAACGTAATCTTTCCTTCTAACATCCTTATTCCAAAAAGCTAGCAGTCTCAACATAGCTAACACAGCCTAGAAGTCATATATCGGTGAAGACAGATATCTGTGTTACCCTGCAGCCTTAGACAGCTCAGTAAACGTAGACTTACAACGTTAGCAGCTAATGTATAAGAAAAGACCACTCAAACAGTACATAAGGCTACTATGGTGTCAACAATAGCACTAAATGCCTCTGATGCCTAGGATTACAACACTGAGAAGAAAAAGCCATACTTATTCCTTCTAACGGCTCTATTCCAAACAAGACAGCTGTCTCAGCCTAACTATGAGCTATCGATCTTCTATTCATAAGGAATAGATCATTGCCTTTCTTATACTATTGCTAAGCCAAGGGAGGCATCGTTAATCGGATCATAAGCCTTCAACACCTGGGCAGAAAGTTCCAGAAAGGAACGAACTTTGTCTTTCCTTCGCTCGGTACCTTAAGCTGTTTTTTGCCTAGCAAACGTTGACTTTTGTTCAGATGGAACAAGATCCAACTGTACAGTTGACTGGACCAACCCAGCACCGTCCGACAGCTCATTACCGGAGACTGTTGACGGCAGAACCTGCGACTACTGGGATGCTGCGATATGCTGTGCAATCAGCGGCAGCAGGTCCGTGAATGAGGCTTGCAGAGCAGCGATTATCTGCTTCTTCATCATATGCTGCTCACAGGACGGAGATCTGATCCCAGATCTTTTGACACATGTCCCGTAAAAATGCCTTGAACGACTAGCTACAGGTTAATCTGACTTCGGTGGTGAAGACTGGGAACATCTCCGTGGAACAGCATGAACATGCAAAGTCGGCCAGCTAGTCTGCGGTCTAATGTGCTTCATCAAGAGAGGAAAAAGCCACAGCTGCAACCGGCCCCGGCTGCTGTGTGGAAGGAGCGATCTGATCCGCAAGCATGTACGGGCATCCCAACTCAATAAAGTTTCTTGAAGAGGAAACAATCGACCCCGACTGCTGACGGAATGGAGAGGGCTCTCCAGCTTGTGGTCTGGCTCCAGACCTCGCCGAACGTTCCATTTAGAAACGTGTAGGCCTCTACCTCTTAGCGTGCTTATCCATGGAAGAAGAGGAAGCCGTAACAACAGCCAACCCCGGCTGAAGTGTCGAAGGAGCATCCCGACCTACACATTTTGGACGGATGTGGAAAAAAAAAACAGTTACAATACTTTTTTAGTTGAAGTCAATGATGTCAGGGTTTCAGAAGCTGAGTCTGTAAACACTAGGGCTGTCTTGACTGTTCGATTAATAAAATAACTGTCATAAGGTGCTATTGTCTACTATTATTTTTTATAGTCGACTATTTTTTAGCTGTATACATCATACCACTGAATGATAATATTGGACTGCGAGGGACACGTAACGTTTCCCGGTACCTGTTATCCTTCGTATTCACTGTTTATATCACGAAAATGGACAGTAATTTTGAATTTAGCCTCGCATATTATTTCATGAAATGGATGTTGTCGTACCTAAACTCTGCTCTGGATCAAGCTATTGTGAACAAATTGCTGATAATCCATGTTAAGTTTTGCCATTTTAATTTTTAAATCCGATAAATTTAATACTGATGTGGAATTGATTGACACTAAATTTCTGAAAGAATGTCCATACTTTGAAGTGTTAGCATCACATGACAGTGACTGACAAAGTAAGTTGATTACATCAATGAGGAATTCCTGGTAAACCCTAGTTTTTAGATGGCCTGAATGGCTGAAATAAACATCGTGAGCTATGGTCCTGGCAATTTTCATCAAGCGACAGTTTCTAGATCCTCAAAATAACCCAAATGAAAACTTCAGAGTACAGACGGTGCTTTGATTTTCTCTTGTGTTGTCAGGATTTTGAACTGCATTTACTTGAACCTCGCTAAATATTCCATTGTATATTATGCTTAAAAGTTAGAAATTTAGTGGTAGTGTTTGTATCATTAAACCAATTTGCACTTTATTTCAGTGCTAAAAAATATTATTTCGTAATTGCATCTCCTTTTTGTACCCTAAGAGGCATTTTTCCAAATCGGTGCACCACCAAAGAAACCGTGCACCTTGGCGTCATCTTGGGCACGCAATGTATAGCTCCTGGATTTTTTTAAAATGAAGGTCTGAAAAAAATGCATCTGAGAGAAGATGGAAGAATACAAAACGTCCTGAACAGAACGTAAAGATAGGGGATAAACAAAATACATGTTCTGTTTTACAAGTTAAACGCCGAAGAATTTCATAAACAATTCAATAAAAAGCCAAAAGAGCTTGGGAGTATAACAGGAGTATTCAGGAGAGAGAATGGAAGTAATACCAACAAAACAACAGTGGTGTCATATTATAATGATGACGTTCAGAAGCATATCCCGAAATTAGGGAACATAAATACTTTTACATAAAAATTATAAAGTTACAGCCCTGAACATCCAAAACCACCGTTATTCACTTCCAGCATCCTGCTACACTGTTGATTGCATGAAAACCATCATTAATTTGTGTCTGGCATCTTCAATGAAAGTGTCAATGACACTGCAGCTTAACTTGTCTGTGTGTTGAGTTTGATGAAAAGGACAATGTTCAATGTTTATGAAAGGATTATGAAATAAGACAAGAATTGTGATAATTGGGAATATGTTAATTTCTGTTCCCTGTATGCTGTTTTCAATAAAAATAATATGAGGTGTAGACTGTACTAAAGAATTGAGGGGTGGGTTAATGTGGCCCTCACAGTTAATGTATGTCAACGAAAGTTTGCAAGTTACAGTAAAATTATTCCAAAACGAGTCATCCTATCAAGTTACAATGAAATCCCTTCATAAATATGGCCTGTAGACTGTGCTAAAGGTTTTCGGCTTCGGGCCTGTGTAGCCATCACGCTTGACCGATCGCAACCAAACGGGGATGTCCTCATCTAGACATTATACCGAGTCATCCTACCAAGTTACAATGAAATCCCTTCATAAATATGACCTATAGTCTGTGCTAAAGTTTTTCGGGTTTTGGGCAGCCATCATGGTTGAATAATCATGACCAAAAGGGGACGTTCTCATCTGGGCATTATCTGAAGTCATCCAACCAGGTTACAATGAAATCCCTTCATAAATATGACCTGTAGACTGTGTTAAAGGTTTTTGGGCCCGTGAAGCCGTCACAGTTGACCAATCACGACCAAAAGGGGACGTTATCATCTAGACATTATATGGGGTCAACCTATCAAGTTACAATGAAATTCCTCCATAAATACAACCTATAGACTATGCTAAAGGTCTTCGGATTTTGGGCTTGGGCAGCCATCATAGCTGAATGATCGCGACCAAAAGGGGACGTTCTCATCTAGACATTATTTGGAGTCATCCTACCAACTGAAAATTTTGGTACAAGTCGGAACCGGACCAAATTTTTTTTTGTCTCAAAATTGAACAAAGAGTTTCAAAAATACCAAAATTTTTTCCTGAATTTTGGTCCAAAATTTCAAAGTCCAAACTGAACCCAAAATTTTCAGGGTAAAATTTTTCTCTTTATTTTTTGGCTCAACAAAATGCATAAAAACATAAAAAAAAATTCAAAATTTTGGTCCAAAATTTCTGTCACCCGAAGCAGACCCAAAATTTTCAGGGAAAAATTTTTTTTGTTCATTTCAAAATTTAACAAAATGAAGAAAAAATCGAAAAAGAATTTTCTTCTAATTTGGTCCAAAATTTCGAAGTCCCCAAACTGGACCAAAAATTTTTCTCTTTTTCTTTTGACTCAAAATTGAACAAAACGCATAAAAACATAAACAAAATTTCAAAATTTTGGTCCAAAATTTCCATCGCCTGAAGCGGACCTAAAATTTTCAGGCTAAAATTTTGTTTTTCATTTCAAAATTTAACAAAACGCATAAAAAATCAAAAAAAAATTTCTTATAATTTTGGTCCAAAATTTCTAAGTCTGAACCAGACTCAGAATTTTCAACCCAGGGACCCGATTTGAACAAACTTGAATCTGACACCCCGAGAGATAATGTATACCAACTGTTAAAGGATTCTGACTGGTGGATCTAAAGAAGATTTTTAAAGAAATTTCCTCATATTTCACGAAGTTAAAATTTGGGCTCCTACAGGGAGCCCAATTATTCACCCAGAGACCAGATTTGAACTAGAGGTACCGTACTGTGAGCAAACTCACAAAGTGATACCACCCCCCGCGCCTGAAATGTATAAGTTAGATTATCTCCCCTTGGAAATGTCAGAATGGAATTATATTGCTTCATGCACATCTTCATATGGAGTTCTTCCATTGTGTAAAGTTTCATGAAAATTCTTCAAACGGTTTAGGAGGAGTTGCGCTTACAAGGATGGACAGACGGTATAAGTTAGATTATCTCCCCTTGGAAATGTCAGAACGGAATTATATTGCTTCATGCACATCTTCATATGGAGTTCTTCCATTGTGTAAAGTTTCATGAAAATTCTTCAAACAGTTTAGGAGTTGCGCTTACAAGTATGGACAGACGGTATAAGTTAGATTATCTCCCCTTGGAAATGTCAGAACGGAATTATATTGCTTCAGGCACATCTTCATATTGAGTTCTTCCATTGTGTAAAGTTTCATGAAAATTGTTCAAACGGTTTAGGAGGAGTTGCACTTACAAGGATGGTCAGACGGACAGATTATCTCCCCTTGGAAATGTCAGAACGGAATTATATTGCTTCATGCACATTCCCATATGGAGTTCTTCCATTGTGTAAAGTTTCATGAAAATTCTTCAAACGGTTTAGGAGGAGTTGCGCTTACGATGGATGGACAGACGGACAGACAGGGTGATTCCTATATACCCCCCCCCCCCCCAAACTTTGTTTGCAGGGGGTATAATAAACTTAAATCTACCCCCCCCCCCCCCCCCCCCTCCACCTCCCTGTTATATACCAAATATCAAAGATTCTAATTGATGGTTCTGGAGAAGAAAATTTTTTTAATTTTGGAAAACAATTTATGGGTGCTATCAGAGTAATGCCCCCTTGTGGTGCCCTCTGTATTAACGTATGATAAGGAACATGCATATCAAATTTGGTTCAATTTGGTCCAGTGGTTTATGAGAAGAAGTCGATGATGTAAAGTTCACACCAGATGAACGGCAGGAGAACAGATGGGTGGATGGCAAACAGAAAGTGATCACTTAAGTTCCCCCCTGACTTTCAGTCAGGTGAGCTAAAAAAGGTTGCTGGAGAGAAAGAGAAAAAAATATGATCAGTTCATCTTGAGTCTCTCCAGTCTGCTCTTAGTTTTACTGGATGTTTCCTCATATTGCACTAAATTAACCGAGCAACTCGATTTGAACAAACTTGAATCTGCCCCCCCCTCTCCCCCCCCCCCCCCCCCCCCCCCCCCCCTCCAGAGATGATGTATACCAAATATGAGAGGATTCTGACTGATGGATCTGAATACGTAGATTTTTAAAGAAATTTCCTCATTTTGCACTAAGTTAAAATTCAGGCTCCCAAAGGGAGCTCAAACATTAACCGAGGAACTCGATTTGAACAAACTTGAATCTGACACCCCTAGAGATGATGTATACCAAATGTTAAAATGTTAAAGGATTCTGACTGGTGGATCTGAAGAAGAAGATTTTTAAAGAATATTCCACATATTGCACAAAGTTAAAAATTGGGCTCCAATAGGGAGCCCAAATATTGACCGAGGGACTCAATTTAAACAAACTTGAATCTGGCCCCCAAGAGATGATTATACCAAATATGAAAAGATTCTGACCACTGGATCTGAAGAAGATTTTTGAAGAAATTTCCTCATATTGCACTCAGTTAAAATTTGTGCCCCCATAGGGAGCCCAAATATTAACCCAGCGACTCGATTTGAACAAACTTGAATCTGACCCACCTAGAGATGTTGTGTACCAAATATGAAAAGATTCTGACTGGTGGATCTGAAGAAGATTTTTAAAGAAATTACTTCATATTGCACCAAGTTAAAATTTGTGCTCCCATAGGGAGCCCAAATATTAACCCAGCGACTCGATTTGAACAAACTTGAATCTGATCCCCCCTAGAGATGCTGTATACCAAATATGAAAAGATTCTGACCACTGAATCTGAAGAAGAATTTTTTGGTATTTTATGGGTGCTATCAGAGTTATGCCCCTTGTGGTGCCCCCCATGGGTGTGACAACTTTATTTGAACACACTTGAATTCACATATGATATGGAACATGCACACCAGATTTGGTTCAATTTGGTCAAGTAGTTTGTGAGGAGAAGTCGATAATCTAAAGTTTATGGTGGACGGACGATGACAGACAGAAAGTGATTAGTAAAGCTCCCCTTGAGCTTCACTCAGGTGAGCTAAAAATAGAAAAGAATAATAAAATTTAAATGGCAATTTTAGTGAATAGTGCTGACCAGATATGGCCATTTAGTTGGAATTGTTGCATTTGAAAATTTGAGAAGATGCACATGTTCACTGCTTGTGGTCACGTCTCTGAAGTTTCACTGAAACCGATCCATAAATGTTTGATCAGTTGCACACAAAAAGTTTGGATATACCAGACATAGAGATGTACAGGGTTATGATAATATAGTGTCTATTGGAAAGTGAGTTGTTATTCTTGGACAAACGACTACCGGTTGGTATTTGCAGTATTGTAAATAATTATTATGTCTCAATTTAACCCTTAGGCCTGGGACAAACTTCTTGAAAACCTGCCAGACCACCACCTGCGCATTGCCAGTAGCTGAGCAGTGACTTGTAGTCAAGTCATGGCTGCCCAATTAGGCAGCCAGGACCTTACTAGAAACCACTGCCTAGGTAAAATGTCTATTTTCAGCAGGATCTCCTCATGATTGCATGTTAAGGGTACCTGTCCTGAGATGGGCGGTTTTCAAATTTCTTGTCGGTTTTGGTTTAGGTTTCATTTAAAGAGTCGGGTTTTCGGTTTCAATTTTCATTCTACAAACATAACAATACATTGCATTTGCATATAAGAAGATGTATTTGGCGCCAGTCTGTGTCACTGGGACTCCCTTTCCAGTTCAACTCACCTGTGTAATAGCCTATACCGATTTCCTGAGCACAATGTATTTGTATAAATTATCTCAAGAGTTTCAAGTTTGAGATAAATTATTTTTGCCCTGAGTCTGTTGCAAAATTAGCCCCTCTCCTCAAAACCTGTGTAACCCGACACACCCTAAATATTATGCCGGCCATAAAAATGTTATCGAGTAAAAGTCACTCATATAGGTCATTGTAACCAGAAATTTCCATCCAACTTCAACTGTGATTTTGACGGTGGCTTTGGAGTTCATGCTTTCAAAATTACATGTAGAAATAAATATATTTGTCATTATAAATGTGGAACAAGTGACAAGTTCCAGTTCAGCAAAGGAAATCGCATTTGATAAATAGATGAACATTTAAAACACGATGCGTAAGAAGTAATTTTGTCACCTATATTCGAGGTAAATGCCATGCTCGAATGCAATACCAATTACTGCAGCTGTTCTGAAAACGGGGTATCGCGACTCTGAAGTTTGAAAATAGGTTAATTTTAAGTTGTTTATCTCTTTATTCTGAGAATTGAAGACCTGATTAGAGTTTTTCAACATTGAAGTTGAAAACTGCGACGACGGTTTTCAGTAATTGTTCCGGTTTTGATAACAAAACCGAACCGAATTTTTGCCCATCTCTAGTTCAGAGGACGTAAAAGTCGGAAATGGGCCTTTAAGGGTTATCAGCAGATTTTCAAATTTATCCCAGGGGAGAACACCCCAAGACCCCCTCCAACAACCCACCCCAATCAGGTTGGTTTGGTGGAGGGTCCCGGGATGTTCTCCGCTAGGATATGTGCATGACAATTAATAACTTTTTGACAACTTTACTGCTGTAATTATGAAAGACAATTATGCATGCAGCAGTATGCTTTCCATCAGTATGATCACAGTTTTGACGATCTATTCAATAGCATCACAATGTAAACCAATGCACTCTCTGAAACAAAGAATTCTGCATACCAACCGGTTGTAATTCATTTAAGTTTTAACAGTTCAAAGGAGTTTGTGGAATCAAGTGGAATAACGTGGAGATAACCTATTTATTGGTGAAACCTATAACTCCACATTTATAATAACAAAATTTGAATAACAAATCTTCTGTACAATGCTGGGCTGATTTGGTCATCATTGTAATTATCTCGTAGCTGATATACTTCTGTAATGGTCATACAAAGCATCACACCTTGAACCATAACAGCCAGAACCACTGTCTCTATCTAGTTGCACATATTGAACACCCTAATTTATGAAGGTTTTCATTTGTTGACTGACTTTGGGAATATGCTACCTTTAATGGCCAAAGAAATAGAGGATATCTACACTAATTTAGTGAATTCCCGATATTCACTAAAACAGCATAGATTTTCTTTTTATTATATGCTACGTAACATTTTACTGTGCAACATTCAGCCCAATTCGACTGCAAATAATTTCAAGACAATAACAAAAAAAAGCTGCTGATCGTTTCTTCAAGGCGACGTTCAAGGCGATGTCATGCACCAAAGCGTAACGTCATTTTGGAAGCTACTGAAAAAATTTGTGAGGACCTGAAAATATTATTTTTCCCTCGGGTAAACGCTTGTGAAAAGTAAGACTTTCAGGTCCACACTCCGGAGATAATTCCAGATACTGACTAAAATAAAGCAGATCTACTTTTTTATTGTATGCTACAAGACATTTTATTGCACAATATTCAGCCCAATTCGACCCCAAATGCATACGTTTCAAAACAATAACAAAGAATTTAGATCAGCTGATCATTCCTTCAAGGCAACATGATGTGGCGTAGCGTGACGTCATTTAGGAAGCTACTGAGGGATATTCCTCGATATCCATCGAGTCAATGGATATCAAGAAATATCTTTTGCATAATTTGTGATAATTCACCAGCATATACTAATTTGGATTATTTCTACTTCCAAGGTAATATGTTTGTCAAATAGTTGAAAGATTTCATCACATCAACATGAATTGGACTATTTACATTGGTATTCTTACCACCTGACTAAACATTTCAAAGTACATGTAATACCAGATAACAATTTCTGTTTTTCTTAATATTCAAACACATTTCTGTTGTAGATCACCTCAGATTTACTCATTCAATTTCTATATTTTAAAATAGTAAAACTTACAATGGAGCTGATGTGGTTTGTTGGAATACAGTTGTATCAATAAAAGAATTGCAAAGAATAAGTGAAAGTACTCTTGGTGACCGCTGACAATACTCAGAAAACTTTTGACACAAAAAACCACCTAGAGATGCACCAAATATATGAACCTAAAACAGAAGTAAAAAACACATGAAATTAAGTTCATTTAAAAAAAAAGAGAGAAAAAATGATAAATTTAAAGTAATTTGTATATTTTTTATACTTACCAATGGCCCAGACTAGCTGGTGCAAACTCGAAGTTATCAAAAGCCAAACACAAATTTTGAACCCCCCCAATCCCCAAAATTTGCTTGCAAAACCGAAAATTAAAGGTCCTATCTGGTCCTCCATACTTTTACACTCCGCGCATGTGCAGCCATCAGGAAGTGACCAGAATTGGTGCCAAAATCATCCTTTGTGGAAGAGAGTACTACATAATAACTCAGCTGGGAGGTATGAGTGCCCACTCATGGGAGGGCCATACTCGTCTGGGCCATTGGTGAGTATAAAAAATATACAAATTACTTTAAATTTATCATATTTTTATACTATAAACCAATGACCCAGACTAGCTGAATCATAAAAAGGCGGAGGGCCTAGGACTTCAGAATTAGCAGACCAACATAGTTCCCAAGCCTGCAATCCAAGGTGAAAGGAAACTAGAGGTACTGTGATCAAGCTCACAAAGTGATACCCCTCCGCGCCTGAAATGTATAAGTTAGATTATCTCCCCTTGGAAATGTCAGAACGGAATTATATTGCTTCATGCACATCTTCATATGGAGTTCTTCCATTGTGTAAAGTTTCATGATAATTCTTCAAACGGTTTAGGAGGAGTTGCGCTTATAAGGATGGACAGACGGACAGATGGACAGACGGATGGACAGGGTGATTCCTATATACTCCCCCCCAAACTTTGTTTGTGGGTGTTGCGGGGGGGTATAATTATATTTAAAAGGAATTACACATATGTCTATCTACCGGCTTGGGGGGGAATTTTGGGGAGACTTCATGTATCCCTCCAGAAAAAATAGGGAGACTGCAGAGTCAAGTAGGGAGACTTCATAGGCAAGTGGAGAAAATTAAGAATATTTATGTACCACCCCTGCCGCCCCTTCATATTTTCAGCTTGTGGTCCTCCATTAACGTCCGATTAATCCAGGTCCAGTTGTTCTATGATGTATTTATGCCAGTGTTAAACTAGAGTGATGTCACGCATGCGGCCCGACTGTCCCAGAAATGGCAATGCTTAGATGCAAAATAATCGGAGCCGTTTTTTGTTAACAGTTTACCTAACGAATCTGCCATATCTGCACTCGTGATATACAAAATTTGCTATTCAAATTTTATTTTTTTATTTCTCTACTTCAAAACATACCTCATGACCTATTAATGGAACAAACTTGATGAGCTTGTTTCCAATAAGGAGTAATAAGCCAAGGTTAGAAGTAAAAAAAAATGAAAAACTCTGATGTTTCAGAAAAATAATTTGTACTGCTGGCTTCAACTGGTGTTAGGTAAAGGATTAAAGATTCAGTAAAGCAATGTTGGGCTATATGAGTGAATTTTCTTTTTTGCATGTAATAAATCCCAATCCTTCAAAATGCATTTTGGGAATAATAGTCTAAGTGACACGTTTGTGTGTGTGTGTGTGTGTGGTGTGTGTGTGTAGGGGGGGGGGGGGGGGGAGGAGGGAGTTGTTGAACCTATATTGAAACCTGGCCTGTATTACTAGCTGGAAAATACATATATCAACTTTGGTTGAAATCAAATAATCCAAAACTGGAGTTATCAGTCAGAAACAAATTGTTTCACAGACAGATGGATGGACGGACGAAAGTCGTGACTATAGCCCTGACTATAAACAGTCAGGCTAAAAATGCATTTTGTACCAAAGAAAAAATATTGCATGAATGGCCGTGGGTGAGGAGTGGGGGGGGTGGGGGGTGAGGGGTGGGGGAGAGTGGGGGTGTGTTAGGGGAGTCCATTTTTTTTTCCACATGTGGTAAGTCTAAATCCTTCAGAATGCATTTTAAGCAGAGAAAAAAAAAATACCTAACTGGCACCATGGGGGGTGGGGGGTGGGTGGTGGTGTTTGTGTTTTTAACCACAAACTTTAACCAAAACTGTAAACAAACATTTTTGACGAAAGCTAAAAAAAGTACCTAATTGGCCTCCCCCCCCCCCCCCCCAGGAGGGTGGGGGTGGGGGGTATGTGAGTTAAAAAAAAGGTTCCACATGTAGGGACTGTAAATAGTTCAAAATGCAATATTCGAGGGAAAGAAAAAAAAAATGCCTAATTGGGGGGGGGGGGGGGGGGGGGGGGAGGCGATATTTCTGTCTGGATTTTTAACCACAAACTTTAACCAAAACTGTAGAAAAGCATTTCTGACAAAAGGGAAAAAAAAAAGGTTCTGCATGTAGGTGACTATAAATAGTTGAAAATGCAAATTGGAGGAAATAAAAAAAAAATGCTTAATTGTGGGTGAGGGAGGGGGGGCGGGCCAGTTGTGTTTGTCTGGGTTTTTTACCTCAAGTGTAAACAAGCATTTTTGACGAAAGAAAAAAAAAGTGCCTAATTGGCCGTCTGCGTGTAGGGGGGGGGGGGGGGGGGGTAGGGCTGGGCGGTTTATCGGTTTTTTTCGGTTCGGTTCGTTTTTTTTTTTTTAAACCGAAACCGAACTGCCGCCCTTAACAAAAAAACGTGACTTTCGGTTTCAACAAATTTCCCAGAATTGGTTAAGTTTATGACGACTCATCCGCACGCCAAAGGCTTAAATGTCAGGCAAAGGTAAATGCTGTGCCATTTATGCTTACTTCAAGAGGACTGACAACAAATCCCCCCTCCCCCACAAATAGTGGTAGCAAATTTCTTGTATCTTAAACAATATCTACAGAACCACCAGCAGATGGAAAATGAAAAATTAAAAAGTCTTACGTAAAAATCCACACATGCAATTCAAGAATCGTTAAGTAAATTTAATGAACCGGGCACATTCGACCAAAGAGGTATTGCAAGTTACCTGACAATATATGGTTAAAAGTATTATAAATTACCTTTGACCCAAAATCATCTGCGTACGGCACGTTGTAAATTAGATTGGAGGTAAACATAAAATTTATTGAGTTTTAAAACCTCAAAGTTCACATGGGAAAAATGATGAGTAAATTATGTTAATTAACCGATTACTGGCACGTTCTCTGTAGTCACATGCTGATAGATAACGCTGCGCATTGGCAGTTATGTTTTTTGTCAACAATTAAAATGGTTAAATTAAAATAGAACACATATCCTATTAAATGGATGGCAGGTAACTATTGAAAGTTTTTTTTAAACTTATTGGGAATTGTTTGCATAATATTTGAACTTACTTTAAGGAATCACGCAGTACTGCAGGTCTGTCAGGTACACACGCTGCATTCCCTATACGAAGATATTATAATCAACACGTGTCATGACCATGTGTATTTTGTAACACAACAAATCCCAAGATTCAATATTGCAAACTTTCTTTCAAATCCCATTATGCAGCAGTCTCCCTTCAAAAACATCAATCGCCTGTCTTGACTGAGATAAAATCAACGAAGGGATCAGCCAAGAGGGCAAAGTAAAGTTGGTAATATCTTCGCCTTGGCACCGCTCATTTCGCCCAATTTCTATGTTTGGGCAGAAGCAAAGTAAAAAACGAACCTCTACAGTCGAAATTAGGAGAGATATTGTGAAAGCATTGGAGTGAGTTACCAATAAAACTGATTCGTATATCACGACTTACTTCAACAATAGTTATCAAAATCAGAAGAAATATGATTTGTGTTCCTCTTATTCCACTGTCATTTGAAGCAGGAACCATCAAGAAACACGGGGCACGTCTATTTTCAAGCGATGTGATAATTACCGAAATAAGCACAACAATTGCACATTAGCCACCAAAACCAGGGTGAGAACTAGCGACTCCATAAAAAATAAGGAAATGTTGATTTTTGCTAAAATGTAGCTTTTCTTGTGAATTTCTGCATCTTGTCTTGACAAGGCCCCAAATCTCATTGTTAGAACAAGGCAGCTCCCACCAGTGGTGGAGCCATGGTTTGAAATCCTGTGGACCATGCTGGTGAAGATTTTTTTTTTTTTTTTTTTTTTGGGGGGGGGGGGGGGGGGGGGGGGGGGGGGGAATCTCAGGACTGAGGGTACTGTACTTGTACTGAGAGCAGGCAATCAAAAAGAATCTTTTCAAATTTGGGGATGGGAGAAGCAAGTGGGATTTTGAGTGGGGGTGGGGGGGGGGTTGGGGGGGTTGGGGGCTGGTCTCCCTAGATACCTCATGGCTCCACCACTGTTGCCCAATAGACCAACACAATATGTCCATTAGCTGAGAAGAGTGGTGAACACTGATTAACCCGAATGACTCCACACGCTATATGAGCCTCATGACTTGGATGACAAATACAGACAGATTTTATGTGTACATTATCCTCTAAAATGTGGATTTCTACAATATATTTTGAAAAACCGAAAACCGAACCGAAAACCGAGTTTTTGTACAAAACCGAAACCGAAACCAAACCGAAATGCAAATTTCAAAACCGCCCAGCCCTAGGGGGGGGGGGGGGGGGGGGGGGGGGGGGGTGGGGGGTGGGGGTAGGGGGTGGTGGTGTATGTCTGGGTTTTTAACCACAAACTTGGAGTCAACCTACCAAGCTACAATGAAATCCCTTCATAATTATGGCCTGTGGAATATTCTTAAGGTTTTTGGGCTTCGGGCCTCTGTTGCCATCACAGTTGCCCAATAGGAGACGTTCTCATCTAGACACATGAAGTCAACCTATCAAGTTACAATGAAATCCCTCCATAAATATGACCTGTAGACTGTGCTAAAGGTTTTTGGGCTTCAGGCCTGTTGATGCTACAGTTGCCCAAAAGGGGACGTTCTCATCTAGACATTATATGAAGTCAACCTATCAAGTTACAAAGAAATCCCTTCATAAATATGACGTGAAGACTGTGCTAAAGGTTTTTGGGCTTTGGGCTCGGGCAACCATCATAGTTGAATGATCGCAACCAAAAGGGGACATTCTCATCTGGGCATCATGTGGATTGATCCTACGAAGTTACAATGAAATCCCTTCATAAATATGACCTGTAGACTGTGCTGAAGGTTTTGGGCTTCGGGCACCTGTTGCCGTCACAGTTGCCCAATCACGTCCAAAAGGGGACTTTCTCATGTAGACATTATATGAAGTCAACCTATCAAGTTACAAATGAAATCCCTCCATAAATATGACCTGTAGACTGTGCTAAAGGTTTTCGGGTTTTGGGCTCGGGCAGTTGAGACGGTCGATAGATCACGCCCAAATGGGGAAATTCTCATGTAGACATCATACGGAGTCATCGTATCACATTACAATGAAATCCCTCCATAAATATGACCTGCAGACTGTGGTAAAAGTTTTTGGGTTTCGGGCTTGGGCAGCCATCACGGTTGACAGATCATGCCCAAACAGGGACGTTCTCATCTAGGCATTATACAGAGGCATTCTATGAAGTTGCAATGAAATCCCTTCATAAATACGACCTGTAGACTGTGCTAATGGTTTTCGGGTTTTGGGCTCGGGCAGCCATAGCGGTTGACTGATCACGACCAAAAGGGGACGTTCTCATGAAGACATGACCTAAAACCTGCATACGAAATTTCGTGACAATCAGACAAGAACTACCGGGTATAGCCTGTACTTGAAGGTTGAATAAAAAACTTTAACCACAAACTTCAACCAAAACTCCAAATGTCAACTAAACAGGAAAAGAGAGGAGAAAAAAAAAACAAAAAAAACCCCACTTCAACCTTCAGTAAAAAACTTTAACCACAAACTTTAACCAAAAACTTTAAATGTTAACAGACGGACAGACGGACGGACGGATGGACAAAAGTCATTACTATACTCCTCACTGTAAACAGTTGGGCTAAAAATCACAAAGTAATTATTGACTGAAAATCCCCCACTGCCCTCTCCTTCATGGCCCCTCCCCTCTTCTTTGTGCCAATCCCCCCAGCACCCTCCTGTGGTTGCCTTTCACCAAAGTCTACTAAGCTAATAATTTCCTATGTCTGAATGTGTGAACAGGACCAGATGTAAGAAAGTTGCTTGGAAAGTACTTTGTTAGTTAATAAACAAAATACATTCTGGGGTCAAGTATTTTGTAAAATAAATGTCATTCTGTATCATTTTCATGGCATTCTGGAGTCATTCCGTGTCATTCCGGTGTTTAGGAGGACTCCTTTTTCAAGATCCTTCATATGCACACTTGTGCCCTGTACAAAGATTTTCATGTCATCACTAAAGCTTTTTTTCATGTGTTTTAATTCCATTCATATTTTTCTGGGAATAGACGACCCAACAGTTAACAGACGTCAGCAAAACGAAATAAAAATACAGAGTTAGAAAATACGTCCGTTGTGTATACATTTTCGGCATCCTAAGCGAGGTAACCTACTTTCAAACTGGGTTATTTTGTTGAGTCGCGTAAGTCATCTATTTTCGTTTCGAGACTTGAAGCTCGGACTGAAACAGAACAAAATAGAAATAAAAAATTCACAAAAAGTGACAATGGATAATTGATTGTCATGTGATTTCAAATAAATGGTCGCTTTTTTGACGAATGAAAATGCCCATTTATCACACTCAAGCACACTCGATTCTTGAAAATAATCGTTTTTATGTAAACCTCGGATCACTCAGTTCAGCCTTTTCTCATTTTGGCCAATTTTTAGAGGGCGACTTGTAATCGCCCCGACTATCTTTTTAGGCACATTTGGGCTTAGAAGGGCGACATAATCGCCCTAGTTGCCCTCACGGCTGGTCCCTGCTATCTATACAGTAACAGAGAAGACATATCATAAATAAGGAGCCAAATTCAAGTAATTACGTATTCTTAGCATGAATGATTATGCTAACTGGATGTAACAAGTTCCCAATTTTAAGGCTAGTCCAGACTAAGCCCCAAAAATTAGGATGGCATATTTGAGAGCGAGCAGTTAACCCCCACAAACATATGCCATATACAATAATAAACAAGCTGTATCTAGGATATAATCTACAGACAAAACAGCTTCACTCATAGTTACACACTTATCAAGCTGGAGGAGATTTAAAAAATCCCCCCCCCTTTTTTTTTTGAAGGAATCTTCTTCAAAAACAAAGAGGGGAGCGCTCTGGAATTAGTAAAAGCGGTACAAAATAACAATATATATTCACCGAACAGGCACCCAGATATTAATTTTTATTATTAATAAATTGGTGCTTAATGCCACTTCAGAAGCTAAGGCTATCGTGGCGATCCCGGTAATTAATAGCCTGCATGTAACGTATACCGGAGTTGGCATACGTAGATAGGTCGAAAACCGGTGATATAATATGTACAAGATACACATGTCAAATAGATCACAATGGGCGATCTCTGGAGAGTAAACACACTTCTGAGGCAACCCCATTCAGGTGTACAATAAATTCCAATAAATAACACTCCCAGAGACATGCAAATATACGAGAATGCATAGAAAATTTATATTCGATTTGGGTACCGAAACTTTTAGAAACCTGGATTTAGAAATGGAACGAGCCATGATTAACAGACTCGTCACGGACCGTCCCCAAAATAATTCATTGTTTCTAAGGTCCATAACATACAATAATGCGTCTGCCTAATAATACCCTTATTATGCATGTGAGCATTGAAATCCCACATGTAATCATCTGAATACCATTTAACGGACTTGACAGCCATACAGGTACCCAAAGGCTAGCAATTTACTGAAGATGAATCAATTGCTCGTATATGACATATAAATGAACATCCACAGGAAACAAACCAACTAAAAAGTGGATGTGCCCATGAGGTCGCCATAGAACATGACCCAGCTGCCAATTGAGAAATCATGAAATGCATGTATATACTTAAATGCATACGAGGCTTACGGGAAGAAAACTACGTCTTTCCCAGTAATCGCCTCTTAACACATTGGTGATGGGGAGGGGGATTCAAAATTATATTGAACCCCCCTCACCCTCATTACTTGAATCGTTCTTGTGTTAGTCATAAAATAGTATAGGAACCGCAAGGCTCCCTCACATCTGATCGACTCCATAATGCCACTAAGGGCGAAGAAGGACGTGATGAACAAATACACCGTATTACATAAAAATTCACACCAAACCATACCGGTTTGAAGAGAATAACCTCCTCTAACAAACGGTATCATGTCCGATAGGACAATGAACGCAGCCTAGCTAAAGGTCTGCCTGTACGTGAAGACCATTAAAAGCTGATAACTGAGGCCCTAGCTCACTAAGGAGACTTACAACGCCAGCCCTAGCTTGTAAGTCTTTATCTTCGTGAAGACAGATATATCGGTGTAAGTTGCGATCCTGAAGGCTCACTTAACGGAGACTTACAATTATCGTCGCGCAAGGTAGGGAATGAAGAGCCACTATATAAACAGCCCTGAATTCCCAAAGAGAATGCAGTCCCAAGAGATAATAAATTCAGTGGTACCACTGCATAATACTGAAAAAATCTCGCTCATAATTTTAGCTAGGCTGCTATGGCGTAACAATAAGACTCAAGTCTATGACACCTAGGAAAAACAAACCGAAAAGCCCAGTATCTTTTTTTGTTTTATTCCCAAAAGACAGCGGACAGAGCCTAACCCAAGAGACCGCTGTAACCGTACAGAAGGCTACTATGGCGTCCACAATGACATAAATTGTCTTGACGCCAAGGAATATCTCAGCCTATCTATGCACTATCGAGAAACACGTGATAATAAAAAAACTGGAGAATAATTTTGACAACGTCTAATGCTTTTCTTCAATAGGAAAGCTTGTACCTCCAGAAAGAAAGCCTCTCTTGGAAGATTTGTCAGACAAGTAAACTTGTAAGTGGAGCTTGTTCGGGCTGACAGCCGCATGCCTGTCGAGACAACATTCTCATCCACTGATCTTCCACAATTTATCCACTTAATTGCGAGGCTGATAACCTATCGTCAAGTGGAAAGCAACCAAAATCTATTCTCGACGACCTCAAGTTTATCGTTCCGTCAACTGGCAAGTAATAGAGGTCATGTCCATCACCTGTATGGCTTACGATGCTTACAGGAGGAGAAACCAAGTCCTCCCCGCGAAGAAGCTCGTCTCATCGATCTTAATTGTTCCCTTCAATAAGAGAGCCTTTACCTCCACTAGGAGTGACTCTCTTTGAAAGAAACTTCCATGATTAACATCCAGTTTCTCGTGTTGATGATAACCTTCCATTAATCGTCGACCTAGGGTCATCAGATCCATAGCCTTGATCAGACCTATGCCCCTTTCCCGAGTCACTATAATGACGACTTCTGAAGTAAATATAAGAGGGTTATTGTACCCTCGCGAGACATTATCTTGATGCTTTCTTGGAAGCAGAATGGCCTCGCTTACCCCGATCTGCTAAGTGTGTTGATGAGACACCGACTATAATAGCAGAGCATTAGAAGCTTTCTTGTAGCCTGCTCATATAGCAACGTAAGCTTGTCGTCAAATAGCATATTTCTGGTAACCGGACCGAGAGAGCTTTTCACCTTGTCATCTATAAGTGATGACGACACAAGGGCAGCATCACGTCTTACCAACTCCAAATTCCACTGTCTGTGCGAAGTTGTACGTGGCATACATGACTGCCCTGGAAAGAACTCTTAGCGAGGAACCACGTCCTCATATTCCTTTCCACTGAGACGTTGTGCAATAGCTCTGGTAAAGTGATCTGCTTAGGACTTTGTGTCCAGATTAGCTCTTTTGAATGAAATAGCACATTTCATTATTTCCGAGCATATATTAAATGATGCAGGTAGGGACAAATCTTTATCCCCGGCCGCTCATCAAAACGCAGACTTAAATTCAGATGGAACAATATTCTAAGAGCTTAAGACTGAAATTTCAAAGTCTTAAAGTGCCCTTCTGTGAGGGATGAAGACTAACACTCTATAGCCCTCTCACCATCCAAATGTTCCATCAGCAAACATGGTCAACTCCATCCGACTGAACGGATGACTGGACCAACGCAGCACCGTCCGACAGCTCACCCTCGGAGTCTGTTAAACGGTAGTACCAGCGACCACTGGAATGCTGCGAATCTGCCGCAACCGGTCCGTGACCGAGGATAGCAGAGCAATGATAATCCACTTGTTACCATAAGCTGCTCACGGGACTGAGATCTGGCCCCAGATCCTCGACACATGTCCCGTATAAAAAAGTCTCACACGACTAGCTATCGACCCGAACCTGCGAAGTCAGATAGCTGCCACCGAATCTGGCTGCAGTGTGGAAGGAGCATCCTGAACTGCAAACATGAATGGGCATCCCAACTCGCTAAAGTTTCTCGAACCAAAAACAGTTGACCCTGATTGCTGACGGAAAGGAGAACAATCTCCAGCTCGCGGTCTGCTCCAGGCCTCGTCGAGCATTCGTTAGAAACTTGTAGGCATCTATCCCTTATTGTGCATATCCAAGGAAGAAGAGGAAGCCGTAACCACAGCCAGCCTCGGCTGAAGTGCGGAAGAAGCATCCTGACTCGTCACATAGGATGGATGCTCCTCCTCATTGAAGTTTCTCACAACACAAAACAGTCGTCCCGACTGTTAACGAGAAGAAAAACGCTCTGTACTCGCGATCTGTCCTCAGATATTGCAGAGTATCCCACTTAGAAACTTCTAGACTTAATCCTCTTTCGAGCGCTGCATGTAAGTAGAAGAAGTCATAACAGCTGCCGGCCCCGGCTGCAGTGTGGAAGGAATGTTTCGAGGCGTGTTCCGACTCAATATGGTTTCTCACAATGGACAGTCGACCCTGACTGTTAATGGGACGGAGAGGGTTCTCCAAACAGAGATCTTACCCCAGATTTAGCCGAGTGTCCCATAGAGAAACTTATGGCTTCTACATGCACAATTGATCAGACCGACCCAGCACCATCCGACAGCTCACCACTGGAGTTTGCGGGATGCTGCTCTTGCATTTGCTGGGATGCTGCTAATAGCTGCGCAAATTGCGACAGCAAGTCCATTCCCGAGGCTTGAGGAGCAGCGGTCTTCTGTTTTTTGGCCGCTTGCTGCTCCTGGGACAAAGATCCGGAGATAGATCTCTTCTCTGAACGTCCCGTTGATCGATGCCTCGGATCGCTAGCTACCGGATGGTCCAACTTCATGGGCGAAGAATGGCTCTATCTTCGCGCAGCTGACTGGATATCTGAAGTCGGGTAGCTAGCCTGCGGTCGTGTGCACTTTAATAATGTAGAGGAGGAAGCTGTGACTGAAGCCGACCCCGGCTGCAGATTAGACAGACGGAGCATCCTGAGTTTCTCATAACATCATTTGGCCCCAAATGTTGTTGGGTTAGAGAAGGACGTCTCCCGGTTGCGGTCTCATCGGACCTCGCCGAGCCTCCCAACAAGAAGACCTGATTTTGGCTTGTGAAACATAGTGGAGGAAGCCGTGATTGAAGCCGACCCCGGCTGCAGACTAGACGGAGCGTCCTGAGCGGCGGGTGGACGTATTCTCCGGCTCATGCAAGTTTCTCATAACAACATTTGGCCCCAAATGTTGTTGGGTTAGAGAGGGATGTCTCCCACTTGCGGTCTCATCGGACCTCGCCGAGCCTCCCAACAACAAAACCTGATTTTGGCTTGTGAAACGTACTGGAGGAAGCCGTGATTGAAGCCGACCCTGGCTGCAGACTAGACGGAGCATCCCGAGTGGCAGGTGGACGTATGCTCCGGCTTGTGCAAGTTTCTCATGACAACATTTGGCCCCAAATGTTGTTAGGTTAGAGAGGGGCCTCTCCAGCTCGATTAGACCTCACCGAGCCTCCCAACAAGAAACTTGCTGACTTCCTCCCTATATCCTCCCTATTTCCATCGTCGCTGCCTGAGCTTTTTTATTTTTAAGTGCTCGCTCTACCCATATCTACACTTCCTTCGACCGCAACAGACTTACCCAGTGTCACGGCTCCCATGGACAGAGTAACTGCTTCACCGGTCGAGCTAGCTGCTTGCAGGAGATTAAGAACACAAACTAGAGGCCTTATCCCTTGCTTATCATGAGCACTGCAGCTAGCTCTATTTGCTCAACAGAGCGCAACGACAGTAGCACACTTTGGATGGGTGTCACAATATCATCACCATGTTCATGTTCCTCTGAAATAGAAACTGAAAAAATGAATTAAAATGCAGTGAGAGGTCCGGTCTGTGAACCTCAATGCCAACAACGTCCGCGACACCTGTCTCCAATGTTAATCATCCCAGGGTACAAATCCGCAGGAGTGCATTGACCAAAGTCGATATCACTCCTACAAACTCCACAACAAAATATATAATTAAGATACATGAATAATAGCAATCAAAATTAAATTCAAAATATTTTTCGAAAATTTTTTGAAAAAATGCCCAAGTTCCCAAAGGGAACATTATAAGCCCAAGGGCATCCCGATAGAGCCTTAGTGTGGACAAAATCCAAATTTTTTTGAGCTACACTACTGGAATAATAATCAATGTATCCTACAGTAATTCTCCACTCTACAGTAATACAAAATAAAATATTACATATAAGTGAGGACATTGTCAATGTAAACAACATCAATAAAACAACACTAAACAAGACACAAAGAGGCCCAAAGTCAGTAACCAATTTAAATGCTACCAGATGCAAAGCTAGATCTTCATACGAAGAAAAAACAATACATCGGATAGAAGATGCAAGACGAAACGACCTAACACCCTTAGGGGGAGGACGTAACCCTGGGGATAAACAGAATAAATATGCTGTAATACACGTTAAACTCCCGAGAAATTTAATAAAAAATTTCGATAAAAATAAGCCAAAAAGCTTGGGAGTTTAACAGGAGGGCTTCAAGGAGAGACAGGGAAGGAACACTAAACAAGAGGCCCCAAGGGGCCTGAGGGCGCTCACCTGACATGGTAGCCTAAATATCAACCCAGAGAATTGATTTCAACAAGTTGCATCTGCTCCTCCTAAGAAAAGCTTATACCAAATACCAAAGATTCTGACCAATGGATCTAAAAAAAAAAGAAGATTTTTAAAGAATATTCCTCATTTTGAACTAAGTTATAATTCGGGCTCCCACAGGGACTTGGCTTTAACAAACTTGAATCTCACCCCCCTGAGGATGCTGCACACCAAATATCAAAACATTCCGACTGCTGAATCTGAAGAAGATTTTTAAAGAAAATTCCTCATTTTGAACTAAGTTACAATTCAAGCTCCCACAGTCAGTCCAAATATGGACCTAGGGACTTGGCTTGAACAAACTTGAATCTCACCCCTGTAAGCATGGTGCATACCCAATATCAAAAGATTCTGCCTGCTGGATCTTGATAAGAAGATTTCCAAAGAAATTTGCCTGAAATGCACTAAGTTCGAATTTGAGCTTCTATAGTGAGCCCAAATATGAATGTAGGGAGCCGATTTGAACAAAATGGAATCAGATCCACCCCACAATGTTGCATACCAAATATCAAAAGATTCTGCCTGCTGAATCTGGAGAAGAAGATTTTTTAAAAAATTTGCCTGAAATGCACTAAGTTCGAATTCGAGCTTCTATAGTGAGCCCAAATATGAATCCAGGGGGCTGATTTGAACAAACTTGAATCAGATCCACCCCTCAATGTTGCATGCCAAATATCAAAAGATTCTGCCTGCTGGATCTGGAGAAGAAGATTTTTTAAGAAATTTGTCTGAAATGCACTAAGTTTGAATTCGAGCTTCTATGCTGAGCCCAAATATAAACCCAGGGGGCCGATTTGAACAAACTTGAATCAGATCAACCCCAAAATGTTGCATACCAAATATCAAAAGATTCTGCCTGCTGGATATGGAGAAGATTTTTTTAAGAAATTTGCCTGAAATGCACTAAGTTCGAATTCGGGCTTCTATAGTGAGCCCAAATATGAATCCAGGGGGCCGATTTGAACAACTTGAATCAGATCCACCCCACAATGTTGCATACCAAATATCAAAAGATTCTGCCTGCTGGATCTGGAGAAGAAGATTTTTTAAGAAATTTGCCTGAAATACACTAAGTTCGAATTCGGGCTTCTATAGTGAGCCCAAATATGAATCCAGGGGGCCGATTTGAACAAACTTGCATCAGATCCACCCCACAATGTTGCATACCAAATATCAAAAGATTCTGCCTGCTGGATATGGAGAAGATTTTTTTAAGAAATTTGCCTGAAATGCACTAAGTTCGAATTCGGGCTTCTATAGTGAGCCCAAATATGAATCCAGGGGGCCGATTTGAACAAACTTGCATCAGATCCACCCCACAATGTTGCATACCAAATATCAAAAGATTCTGCCTGCAGCATCTGGAGAAGAAGATTTTTTAAGAAATTTGCCTGAAATGCACTAAGTTCGAATTCGAACTTCTATACTGAGCCCAAATATAAACCCAGGGGGCCGATTTGAACAAACTTGAATCAGATCCACCCCACAATGTTGCATACCAAATATCAAAAGATTCTGCCTGCTGGATCTGGAGAAGAAGATTTTTTAAGAAATTTGCCTGAAATGCACTAAGTTCGAATTTGAGCTTCTATAGTGAGCCCAAATATGAATGTAGGGAGCCGATTTGAACAAAATGGAATCAGATCCACCCCACAATGTTGCATACCAAATATCAAAAGATTCTGCCTGCTGAATCTGGAGAAGAAGATTTTTTAAGAAATTTGCCTGAAATGCACTAAGTTCGAATTCGAGCTTCTATACTGAGCCCAAATATAAACCCAGGGGGCCGATTTGAACAAACTTGAATCAGATCCACCCCACAATGTTGCATACCAAATATCAAAAGATTCTGCCTGCTGGATCTGAAGAAGAAGATTTTTTAAGAAATTTGCCTGAAATGCACTAAGTTCGAATTCGAGCTTCTATACTGAGCCCAAATATAAACCCAGGGAGCCGATTTGAACAAACTTGAATCAGATCCACCCCACAATGTTGCATACCAAATATCAAAAGATTCTGCCTGCTGAATCTGGAGAAGAAGATTTTTTAAGAAATTTGCCTGAAATGCACTAAGTTCGAATTCGGGCTTCTATAGTGAGCCCAAATATGAATCCAGGGAGCCGATTTGAACAAACTTGAATCAGATCCACCCCACAATGTTGCATATCAAATATCAAAAGATTCTGCCTGCTGGATCTGGAGAAGAAGATTTTTTAAGAAATTTGCCTGCAATGCACTAAGTTCGAAATCGGGCTCCTATACTGGGCCCAAATATGAACCCAGGGAGCCGATATGAACAAACTTGAAGCAGATCCACCCTACAATGTTGCATACCAAATATCAAAAGATTCTGCCTGCTGGATCTGGAGAAGAAGATTTTTTAATCTTTTTCCCATTGCCTACAGTGTTAAAAAGTGCTGACTCAGCACTTTTTCAAAGTCCTGAAAAAAGTACCTTGTGATCAAACCGACAGGGATTTTTTTAAACCATTCTATTCTACTGGATAAAAGTAAGCTTTATACAAAATTAGAATTCTCTGTGCCGTGTAGTTTTGGAGATATGGGAGTTTTAAGGTTTCTATTTTTAGCTCCCGAGGTTCCCATGGGGCAATGAGAAAATTTTTTTTTGTATCAATCAACTACTTATGACCCATTATCATCTCATATCAAATTTGGTTCAAATTGACCTGACGGTTCTGAAAATAGAAATTTTAGGCGTGGCCAAAATTTTTGCCCCTCCCATAACGAAGGCAAATAATGCCCGACAAACTTCTCTTGAACAAACTTGAGTCTACACCTCTAAAGGAAGCTGCATACTAAATATCAAGTCTCTGCTATTGCTGGTTCTTGAGAAGAAGATTTTTTAAGAATTGGAGCATTTTTGCCCCATCCCTCTGCTCAATATGAGCCAAAACCTAATTTCACAAAAAATCAAAATGCCCTTATATAACCCCTACTCACATAAAATTTCATTAATATGCGGTCAGTGGTTTGGGAGAAAAAGGCCCAAACACCACCTTCACGCCGGACGACGGCCGAAAAGTGATCAGAAAAGCTCACCCTGACTTTCAGTCAGGTGAGCTAACAAAAAGTGGATAAATCATTAGCAAGAATGATGACGTCAGGCACATGTCCCGAAATTGGGAAACATGAAATAATTTTTATAATTATTATAAAGTTGCAGCTCTGAACTTTTCTAACCACTGTTGTTCACTTCCATCATCCATTAAGTCCTTGGATTCACCAATTTTACCATTGATATGTGTCTGGTATCCTCAAAAAAGGAGATTTAAAAGCACAGATGTCAGTTCAATGTTGCTGAGTTTTGGGCCAAACAAAGGATGATGTTTGCGCCAATTCCTCTCATTTCCTGATGACTGTGAATGCGCGGAGAGTAAAAGTATGGAGGACCAGATAGAACTTTTAATTTTTGGTTTTGCAAGCAAATTTTGGGGATTGGGGGGGTTCAAAATTTGTGTTTGGTCCTTGATAACTTTCTGTTTGCACCAGCTAGTCTGGGCCATTGGTTTATAGTATCAAAATATGTAAAAAAAAATGGGTCACATTCTGTCAGTCATGGTTCATCAACACTACAGAGGAATGAAGCCATGATATTATTCATAACTCTAGTGTCCATGTCAGATGATTATTATCATAGGGCTTTCTGATTGCTTCCATTTCTATCAGCTGCAGAGATGCACTGCCAATCTTCCAAGGGTTATTATGTTACTGCACTATGAAAGGCAAATGTTATGGAAAAACACTAAGGAATGGATTTGAACAAACTTGAACCTAACCTGCTCCTCTGCTCTGCCCCCTCCCCCCCCCCCCTCCCAGAGAGCCCAAATATTAAGCTATGGACTCGAATTGAACAGACTTGAATGTATCCCCTGGAGATGTTAAATACTAAATACAAAAGAATTCTGACTGGTGAATCTGAAGAAGGTTTTTAAAGAACCTCCAATAGGGAGCCCATATATTAATCCAGGGCCCGGATTTGAATAAACTTGAATCGGACCCACCTAGAGATGTTGTATACCAAACATGACAGGATTCTGACTGGTGGATCTGAAGAAGATTTTAAAGAAATTCCCTCAAATTACACCAAGATAAAATTCGGGCTCGAGTAGAGAGCCCAAATTAATAACCCAGGGACTTGATTTGAACAAACTTGAATCTTACTCCCCTACAGATGTTATATACCAAATACAAAAGAATTCTCACTGGTGAATCTGAAGATGGTTTTCAAAGAAATGCCCTCATATTGCACTAAGTTAAACTTTGGGCTCCAATAGAGAGCCCATATATTAACCCAGGGACATTATTTGAACAAACCTGAATCGGACCCACCTAGAGACATTGTATACCAAATATGAAAGGATTCTAACTAGTGGATCTGAAGAAGAAGATTTTTAATGGAATTCCCACCCATTGCACTAAGTTAAAATTCGGAGCCCAAATATAAACCCAGGGATTTTATTTGAATAAACCTGAATCTAACCCTCCCCCCCCCCCCCCCCCCCCCTGCACTCCCCAGAGATGTTGCATACCAAATATGAAAGGATTCTCATAGTGGTGGATCTGAAAAAGATGATTTTTAAAGAAATTTCCTCATGTTGCACTAAGCCCAAACAACAAACTTGAAACTGACCTACCTAGAGATGTTGTATAATAAATATGAAAGGATTGTGACTGGTGGATCTGAAGGAAATTTTTAATGAAATTCTCTTATATTGCACTAAGTTAACATTCAGGCTCCCATAGGGAGTCCAAATATAAACACAGGGTCTCGATTTGAACAAACTTGAATGTGACCCACTAGAGATGTTATATACCAAATATCAGAGGATTCTAATGGATGGTTCTGGAGAAGAAGATTTTTAAGTAAATTTCCTCATATTTCACCATTTGGGTTCCTACAGGGAGCCCAATTATTAACCCAGAGACCAGATTTGAACGAACTTGAATCTGACCCCCCTAGAGATGTTATAGACCAAATATCAAAAGATTCTAATTGATGGTTCTGGAGAAAAAGATTTTTTTAATTTTGGAAAACAATTTATGGGTGCTATTAGAGTAATGCCCCTTGTCGTGCCCTCTGTGGGCATGGCAACTTCATTTGAACAAACATGAATTAACGTATGATAAGGAACATGCATACAGTGGTTTATGAGGAGAAGTCGATAATGTAAAGTTCACGCTGGATGAACGGCAGGAGGACAGATGGATGGATGGATGGATGGCAGACAGAAAGTGATCACTTAAGTTCCCCCTGACTTTCAGTCAGGTGAGTTAAACAAGAGGGCGCTCACCTGACATGGTAGTCTAAATATCAACCCAGAGAATTGATTTCCACAAGTTGCATCTGCTCCTCCTAATAAAAGCTGAAACCAAATATCCAAATATTCTGACCAGTGGATCTAAAAAAAAGATTTTTAAAGAATATTACTCATATTGAACTAAGTCATAATTCGGGCTCCCACAGGGAGCCCATATATAAACCCAGGGACTTGGCTTTAACAAACCTGAATCTCACACCCCTAAGGATTCTGCACACCAAATATCAAAACATTCCGACTGCTGGATCTGAAGAAGAAGATTTTTAAAGAAAATTCCTCATTTTGAACCAAGTTACAATTCGAGCTCCCACAATCAGCCCAAATATGGACCTAGGGACATGGCTTGAACAAACTTGAATCTTACCCCCCTAAGGATGCTGCATAAAAAATATCAAAAGCATTCATCTGCTGGATCTGAAGATTTTTAAAGAAAATTCCTCATTTTGAACTAAGTTGTCATTCAGGCTCCCATTGTGAGCCCAAATATGAACCAAGGGACTTGGCTTGAACAAACTTGAATCTCAGACCCCTAAGGTTGCTCCATACCAAACATCAAAACATTCCAAATGCTGAATCTGAAGAAGAAGATTTTTAAAGAAAAATTCCTCATATTGACTAAGTTATAATTTGGGCTCCCACAGGGAGCCCAAATATGGACCCATGGACTTGGCTTTAACACACTTGAATCCCCCCCTCCCCGCAAGGATGCTACTCACCACATATCAAACCATTCCGACTGCTGGATCTGAAGAAGATTTTTTTAAGAAAATTCCCCATTTCAAACAAAGTTACAATTCAAGCTCCCACAGTGAGCCCAAATATGGACCTAGGGACATGGCTTGAACAAACTTGAATCTCACCCCCCTAAGGATGTTGCATACCAAATATCACAAGATTCTGCCTGATGGATCTTGAGAAGAAGATTTTCAAAGAAATTTGCCTGAAATGCACTAAGTTCGAATTTGGGCTTCTGTAGTGAGCCCAAATATGAATCCAGGTGGCCGATTTGAACAAACTGGAATCAGATCCACCCCACAATGTTGCATACCAAATATCAAAAGATTCTGCCTGCAGGATCTGGAGAAGAAGATTTTTGAAGAAATTTGCCTGAAATGAACTAAGTTCAAATTTGAGCTTCTATAGTGAGCCCAAATATGAATCTAGGGAGCCGATTTGAACAAAATGGAATCAGATCCACCCCACGATGTTGCATACCAAATATCAAAAGATTCTGCCTGCTGGATCTGGAGAAGAAGATTTTTTAAGAAATTTGCCTGAAAAGCACTAAGTTCAAATTTGGGCTCCAATACTGAGCCCAAATATAAATCCAGGGAGCCGATTTGAACAAACTTGAATCAGATCCACCCCACAATGTTGCATACCCAATATCAAAAGATTCTGCCTGCTGGATCTTGAGAAGAAGATTTTCAAAGAAATTTGCCTGAAATGCACTAAGTTCAAATTTGGGCTCCTATACTGAGCCCAAATATAAACCCAAGGGGCCGATTTGAACAAACTTGAATCAGATCCACCCCACAATGTTGCATACCAAATATCAAAAGATTATGCCTGCTGGATCTGGAGAAGAAGATTTTCAAAGAAATTTGCCTGAAATGCAGTAAGTTCAAATTTGGGCTCCTATACTGAGCCCAAATATAAACCCAGGGGGCCGATTTGAACAAACTTGAATCAGATCCACCCCACAATGTTGCATACCAAATATCAAAAGATTCTGCCTGCTGGATCGGGAGAAGAAGATTTTTTAAGAAATTTGCCTGAAATGCACTAAGTTCGAAATCGGGCTCCTATACTGAGCCCAAATATGAACCCAGGGGGCCGATTTGAACAAACTTGAATCAGATCCACCCTCCAATGTTGCATACCAAATATCAAAAGATTCTGCCTGCTGGATCTGGAGAAGAAGATTTTTTAATGTTTTTCCCATTGCCTACAGTGTTAAAAAGTGCTGACTCAGCACTTTTTCAAAGTCCCGAAACTGTACCCTATGATAAAACCGATGGCAATTTTTTTTTACCAATTCTTTCTGTTGGTCCTAAGGAAGCTTCACACCAAATAAAAATTCTCGGTGCCGTGCAGTTTTGGAGATATGGGCGTTTTAATTTTTTCTATTTTTAGCTCCTGCGGTTCCCATGGGGCTACGGGAAAAAAAAAATCAGCATAAATTAGGTACTTATGACCCAATAAGCCCTCACATAAAATTTGGTTCAAATCAGCCTCTCGGTTTGGAAAATAGAAATTTTGGGCGGGGCCAAAAATTTTGCCCCTCCCATAATGACGCTAAGTATAGCCCCACAAACTTCTCTTGAACAAATCTGAGTCTACACCTCAAAAGGAAGCTGCACACCAAATATCAAGTCTCTGCTACTGCTGGTTCATGAGAAGAAGATTTTTTAAGATTTCAGCACACTTTTTGGGTGTGGCCCTACCCACGGGCGGGGCAACTTGATTTGAACAAAATCAAATTGCGATGTGATAACAAACTATTATCTCAAATATCAATTAAATTGGTTCAGCGGTTTGGGAGGAGAAGACGCAAACACCATGTTCATGGACGACGGACGACGGACGCCAGACGACGGACGGTGAGTGATCACTATAGCTCTCCTGACTGAAAGTCAGGTGAGCTAAAAAGGTTGCTGGAGAGAGAGAAAAAAATATATGATCAGTTCATCTTAAGTCTCTCCAGTTTGCTCTTAGTTTTACTGGATAGGACAACTGAAAGGATTTCCAGAACTTTAACTTGTTCAATAAAACAAATTGAGCCATCAGTTACAAACAATTTTGTCAACAACCTACTTTATCCAACTGAAGGTAATCCAACAATTTTCTGAATCCATCACAAAATTCCTTCATGGTCCAGTATACTGGATAATCTACCTGTAAGATATAAATATTAAAGTCACAAACATCATCAACCATTATGATGCATAAACTTATTTTACTATGATGACAAAACTTGGTATATCTTTGGTGTTGCGGATGATGTGATGTTGTACTTTTTGAAAGAGCTATCTAAAGTTTTCCAACTGCATAAGATATTGAGTATGTGGAAGGTGGAAATGTGGAAGGTGGAAACTCAAATACTTCAGTGTGAAGTTTCCATGAGATATTAAAACAAACTCAATGTAAAGTACAAGAAGTACAAGAAATGTCTTTGTATGCAGCTCGCAAATATTCCCACCAGGGCTTTTGTCAACAGAATTGGTGTAATCCTGCTTTTGTTTACCAAATATATCCCTGTCAATGGGCTCAACCATTTTAAGAATAATTTCTGGGCTTCATTTGTTCAAATTTTTCCTCATATCAAGTCATGACTGCTTCAAAGCAGTCATAACTGGATTTTATAGAAAAAGTTGAAGAAAAAACTCAGCAGACTAAGTGTTAAAACTGGATATCCACTGTATGAAACTTTGCTTCTGCATCTCTAGCTTTTTAGCAGAATTTGAGAATCACTGTCTCCAAAAGCGCCACCAAGGGCAAGTGGGTGGGTTTTGAGGGTGATGGTAAAGGAGGAAGTCACTTGGGAGAGCAACCTAGACAAATGGTTAGAATGTTCCAATTGGAAACATGTAGTACCTAGACCCACAAATCAGTGTCTTACTAAATTTCTCTAAATCAATTTTATATCAAGAATTCACATATCATGTATTAAGTTGATACTCTGAGGGTTGGATTGAAAACACGAACTATTTTGAATACTGCAAAAACCCACAGTCAGTCTCTTTAACATGAATCTACCCAAATTATAAATTCAAAGTAATTTGTATATTTTTTATACTCACCAATGGCCCAGACTTAGCTGGTGCAACCTCAACATTATTAAGGACCAAACACAAATTTTGAACCCCCCAATCTCCAATATTTGCATCCAACAATGAAAATTAAAAGTCTTAGCTGGCCCTCCATAGTTTTAGTACTTGCGCATACGCAGTACCCAGGAAGAGACCGGAATTGGCGCCAACACCATTCTTTGTAGACGAGCCTACTGAAGTGATAACTCATCGGGGAGGTGTGAGTGCCCACTCATGGGAGGGCCATCTCCGTCTGGGCCATTGGTAAGTATAAACAAAAGGCCCCAGGGGGCCTTAGGGCACTCACCTGACATGGTAGTCTAAATATCAAACCAGGGACTTGACTTGAATAACATACGCCCCTCCTAAGAAAAGCATATACCAACCAACTATGTGAAGCGATAGTGCCCACGCAATACACAGGATTTTCCTTCTATTTTCAGTTCCTGCATTTTTACGTCCCAAAATTGAGATAAACGCATAAAAAACAGATTTTTTTTAATTTTTGTTCAGAAATTTTCGAAGTCCCAAACAAAATATTTTCAGACTAAAAAATTTTTTTTCTTCTTAAAATTGACCAAAATGCATAAAAAAACAAAAAACTAATTTCCGGATTTTGGTCCAAAATTTCAAAGTCCGGAACGGGACCCCAAATTTTCAGCCTAAATATGAACCCAGGGATTTGGCTTGAACAAACTTGAATCTCACCTCCCTAAGCATGCTGCATACCAAATATCAAAAGATTCCTATTGGTAGATCTGAAGAAGAAGATTTTTAAAGAATATTCCTCATACCACAGTAATTTAAACATTTGGGCTCCCACAGAGAGCCCAAATATGGACCCAGGGAACTGATTTCAATAAACATGTGAAACAATCTTCCAAAGATGTTATATGTGAAATTTGAAAGCTTTTGGAGCAGTGGTTTGGAAGAAAAGAAGTGTTAAACGTTTTTCCCATTACCCAGTGTTAAATGAAAGTGTCAATGACACTGTAGCTCAACTTGACTAACTTGAACTTGGTAAGTTATAAATGAAATGGCAAAATTGAAGAACAGAGTAATCCATCAATTTTTAAATGTAAACTGTAAGACTGGCTAAAGGAAGAATGTTGATACACAAATGCAGTATGTTCAGAGGTTACTGTAAATGGCAACTTTTTTCACAGAAATGAATGCTCATCAATAGTTCTTATCGAAAGGTCTTGTCTAATGAGCACACCAAGTTATACAGGCATACCAGGTTTCAAAGCAATCCAATCATAAATGTGCCCTGTAAGGTGTGCCAAAGAGAAATATTGAGGTCTGACTAAACTAAGTTCTAAGAACGTTGACCGTGGCAACATTTTCTTACGGAACTTGAAGAAAATCGATAGCTCCCATCTAGAGGTCACCCCAAACAAGCATGCCAGGTTTCAAAGCAATCCAATCATAGGTGTGCCCTGTAGGGTGTGCCAAAGGGAAATATTGAGGTTTGACTAAACTAAGTTCTAAGAACGTTGTCAGCGGCAACATTTTTCGACGGAAATGGAAGAAAATCGATAGCTCCCATCTAGAGGTCTCCCCAAACAAGCATACCAGGTTTCAAAGCAATCCGATCATAAATGTGCCCTGTAGGGTGTGCCAAAGGGAAATATTGAGGTCTAACTAAACTAAGTTCTAAGAACGTTGGCCTTGGCAACATTTTTTGATGGAAATGGAAGAAAATCGATAGCTCCCATCTAGAGGTCACCCCAAACAAGCATGCCAGGTTTTAAAGGTATCTGATCATAAATGTGACCTGTAGGGTGTGCCAAAGAGAAATATCAAGGTCTTCTGACTGAACTAAGTTCTAAGAACGTTGGCCGCGGCAACATTTTTTGACGGAAATGAAAAAAATCGATAGCTCCCATCTAGAGGTCACCCCAAACAAGCATATCAGGTTTCAAAGCAATTCAATCATAAATGTGTCCTGTAGGGTGTGCCAAAGGGAAATATTGAGGTCTGACTAAACTTAGTTCTCAGAACGTTGGCCGTAGCAACATTTTTTGATGGAAATTGAAGAAAATCGATAGCTCCCATCTATAGGTCACCCTAAACAAGCATACCAGGTTTCAAAGCAATCCAATCATAAATGTGCCCTGTAGGGTGTGCCAAAGTGAAATATTGTGGTTTGACTAATCTAAATTCTAAGAACGTTGGCCGCGGCAACATTTTCTTACGGAAATTAAAGAAAATCGATAGCTCCCATCTAGAGGTCACCCCAAACAAACATGCCACGTTTCAAAGCAATCTGATCATAAATGTGCCCTGTAGGGTGTGCCAAAGAGAAATATCGAGGTTTTCTGACTAAACTAAGTTCTAAGAACGTTGGCCATAGCAACATTTTTTGACAGAAATTGAAGAAAATCGATAGCTCCCATCTAGAGGTCACCCTAAACAAGCATACCAGGTTTCAAAGCAATCCAATCATAAATGTGCCCTGTAGGATGTGCCAAAGGGAAATACTGAGGTCTGACTAAACTAAGTTCTAAGAACGTTGGCCTTGGCAACATTTTTTGACAGAAATTTAAGAAAATCGATAGCTCCCATCTAGAGGTCACCCCAAACAAGCATACCAAGATTCAAAGTGATCTGATAATAAATGCGACCTGTGAGGTGTGCCAAAGGAAATTGTGGACGTACGTACTAAAGTACTAACATACTAACGTACGTACGTACGCCGACGGACGAAAAGTGATGGCAATAGCTCAGCTAGACTTTGTCAAGTTGAGCTAAAAATGCTGACTTAGCACTTTTTCAAAGTCCCCAAAAAGTACCCCATGATTATTTATTTATTGGTGTTTAAGGTCACATATTTATGCACAATGGCTAATCATGACCGTGACAGTTTTACGGGTGGAGGAAGCCAGATTACCCGGAGAGAACCACCGAGCAACAGCGAGCAAATGTCAGCTCCCCAACATACTAACTCCACACAAGCAGGGTTAGCATTGGTTGAAGACAAGTGCACCATCGCCGTGCAGTACGCCTTAGTACACAACGCCACCGTGCCCCCACGCGGGCAATGGAGATGAAGTGTCTTACCCCATGATAAAACCGATAGCAATTTTTTTTCACCATTCCATTCTGTTGGTCGTAAGGAAGCTTCACACCAAATAAGAATTCTCAGTGCCGTGCAGTTTTGGAGATATGGGAGTTTTAATTTTTTTCTATTTTCAGCTCCTGCGGTTCCCATGGGGTGACAGTAAAAAAAAAATTGGGCATAAATTAAGTACTTATGACCCAATAAGCCCTCATATCAAATTTGGTTCAAATCTGCCTCTCGGTTTGGAAAATAAAAATTTTAGGCTTGGTGAAAATTCTTGCCCCTCCCATAACAAAGGCAAATATAGCTCCTCGAACTTCTCTTGAACAAATCTGAGTCTAAACCTCAAAAGGAAGCTGCACACCAAATATCAAGTCTCTGCTACTGCTGGTTCATGAGAAGAAGATTTTTAAGATTTAAGCACACTTTTTGGGCATGGCCCTACCAAAGGGCGGGTCAACTTGATTTGAACAAACTTGAATTGACATATGAGAGGGAACATGCACAGCAAATTTTGTTGAATTTGGTCCAGCAATTCGTGAGAAGAAGATAATGTAAAGTTAACGATGGACGCCGGTGATCAGTGATCAGTTAAGCCTCCCTTGAGCTTTGCTCAGGTGAGCTAAAATATACAAATTACTTTAAATTTATAATATTTTTATACACCAACCAATGGCCCAGACTTAGCTGAATCGTAAAAAGGCGGAGGGCCTAGGACTTAAGGAAATCAGCTGACCAAATACAGCTCCTTAGCCTGCATTCCAAGGTGAAAAGGAGATTAAATTTTTAAAGGAATTACATGAATGTCTCTCTATGTAATAATAGGGAAGACATATCATCAAAATAAGGAGCCATATCCAAGTAATTCTGTATTCTTAGCAAGAATGATTATCCTAACTGGGTGTAACGAGCCCCCAATTTTAAAGCTAGTCCGGACTAAGCCACGTAAATCAGGATGGCATGTTCGAGAGTGAGAGACTAACCCCCACAACACACGCCATATACATAATGAAAGTGTCAATAACACTGTAGCTCAACTTGTCTGTGTGTTGTGTTTGATAGGATAATGTTCAATGTTTATGAAAGGATTATGAAATAAGACAAGAATTGTGATAATTGGGAATATGTTAATTTCTGTTCCCTGTATGCTATGTTTTCAATAAAAATATGAGGTGTAGACTCTACTAAAGAATAGAGAGGTGGGTTAATGTTGCCCTCACAGTTAATGTATGTCAACGAAAGTTAGCAAGTTACAGTGAAATTATTCCAAAACGAGTCATCCTATCAAGTTACAATGAAATCCTTTCATAAATATGACCTGTTGACAGTGCTAAAGGTTTTCGGGCTTGTGTAGCCATCACGGTTGACCAATCACAACCAAAAGGGGATGTCCTCATCTAGACATTATACCGAGTCATCCTACCAAGTTACAATGAAATCCCATCTTAAATACGACCTGTAGTCTGTGCTAAAGTTTTTCGGGTTTTGGGCTCGGGCAGCTGTCATGGTTGAATGATCATGACCAAAAGGGAACGTTCTCATCTGGGCATTATCTGAAGTCATCCTACCAAGTTATAATGAAATACCTTCATAAATATGACCTGTAGACTGTGTTGAAGGTTTTTGGGCTTTGGGCCCCTGTAGCCATCAAAGTTGACCAATCACGACCAAAATGGGACATTATCATCTAGATAGTATATGGAGTCAACCTACCAAGTTACAATGAAATCCCTCCATAAATACGACCTATAGACTGCACTAAAGGTTTTCAGGTTTTGGGCTTGGGCAGCCGTCACGGTTGAATGATCGCAACCAAAAGGGGACGTTCTCGTCTAGACATTATCTAGAGTCATCCTACCATGTTACAATGAAATCTCTTCATAAATATGACCTGTAGACTGTGCTAAAGGTTTTCAGGCTTTGGGCCCCATGTAGCCGTCACAGTTGACCAATCGTGACCAAAAGGGGACGTTCTCATCTAGACATTATATGAAGCCAACCTACCAAGTTACAATGAAATCCCTCCATTAATACAACCTGTAGACTGTGCTAAAGGTTTTCGGGTTTTGGGCTCGGGCAGTCGTAGCGGTTGACAGATCGCAACCAAATGGGGAAATTCTCATCTAGACATCATACGGAGTCATCCTACCAAGTTACAATGAAACCCCTCCATATTAAATATGACCCGCAGACTGTGCTAATAGTTTTGTGGTTTCGGGCGTGAGCAGTCGTCACGGTTGACAGATCATGACCAAAAGGAGACGTTCTCATCGAGATATTGTACAGAGGCATCCTAACAAGTTACAATGAAATCCCTTCATAAATACGACCTGTAGACTGTGCTAAAGGTTTTTGGGTTTGGGGCTCAGGCAGCTATCACGGTTGATCGATCGCGACCAACATCTAGACATGACCCCAAACCTGCATATGAAATTTCGTGACAATCAGACAAGAACTACGAGCTGCAGCCTGTGCTAAAGGAAAATGTGAACAGACTCAGACATCTGCACGCGTGATGGCAATAGCTTATCTGGACTTTGTCAAGTTAAACTAATAAACAAGCTGTATCTAAGATCAGTTATAATCTACAGACAAAAACAGCTTCACTCATAGTTACACACTTATTATCAGGCCAGAAGAGACGAAGAAAAATCATACCCCCCCCCCCCCACCACCTTTTTTTTGAAGGAATATTCTTCAAAACAAAGAGGGAAGCGCTCTGGAATCAGTGAAAAGTGGTACCAAATAATCTATATATATTCGCCCAACAATTATTGGTGCTTAATGCCACCTCAGTAGCTAAGGCTATCATGGCAATTCCGGTCATTAAAAGTGCAAGCTTCTAATGTATGCCGGAGTCAGAATACGTAGATAGGTTGAAAACCGGTGAAATAATGTGTACAACCTTGCACTTGTCCAATTGAATCCCAATGGAAAGTATCTGTTAGAGCAAACACACTTCTGAGGCAACCAACAGGCGACCCCGTTCAGGTGTACAATTAATTCCAATAATGAAACTCCAAATTGAACAGTGCGAATATACGAGAATAGGAATTCTCCTGTGTACTGTCTCTGGTAAAAAGCTGGATTCAGAATATGGAACAGGCTATGATTAACAGACCCATCTCGTCTGAATACAACCTGTATTCATGGTATGACGAGTGATGCAACAGTAACCAGGAAATGGAATGAATAATATAATGTTAATGCAGTTAAACTGAGTTATAAACTCATACGTCATAATAAAAGGGCAGACCGCTCTGAGCGATACTTCTCAGAGTGGATTAATTGCCACATTTGGAGAATGTTCGCCACTGAAGGAGCCACACTACAAGTCAGAAGTAGTTGTAGGAACAACCGCAGTATAATTAGGAAACGAAACGCGGTTGTAAACTTTCAATAAATGCGTTTATCGTTTTTTTGAAGTTATTCTCCAGGAGTATCGTTTGACAGTTCGTTTCTGTGTTCCCAGTTGTAAACGAAGATAAACGCATTTATCGTTTTTTTTTTTCGTGGTTATCCTCCAGGGATATCATATAACAGTTCGTTTCTGTTCCCGATTGTAAACGAAGATAAACATTTATCCGCTCGGCAAATAACACGCATTGGCACATGTGCTTCAACTTGAATGTACAAGAGCAAACTAATAGAAAAGACAGCAGCACAGAAATCGCCTGCATAGCATGTAGCTATTTTATCTCAAAGAAATTCCCTCCAAACATCTTGCCCTATTTATCACTAAACACTATCCCCCCGCCCCTTACAAAAACCACCACTTTGCAATGTGTCCCCCCACCCCAGCCCCCCAAAATGCCAATTGCCTACCTGTTAGTTATATTCACGGACGAGGTCACCTGAACCACTTGCTTTGTTCACTGATTGAAATTGAACAATAACACGTTCAATTTACAGAAAACAGGAGAATTTGTTTCATTTCAATAATTTATTCACAATGATATTGGGGAATGTGACACAGAGTTTTTATTTTCAAGTGAAATGACAGCCCACAATGAGCAACAGCAACGTAGACCGTACGAAACAATGCCGTTGCTCATCACATGCTTTGGGAATTGAGGACAATTCATCCCTACTCAATTTCACCCAGACTTTTCATCGGTTCAAATTGAAACATTCGATCGAAATAAATTAAAGCGTCCTTTTTGCCAACTGTGAAAGAAAGTCAAGTGGAACATCCATTAGTAGCATTTCTGAAGGCTCTTTCTGAAGAGTAGGCCTGCCCTTACTTGTACAGCAGTGCACAAAATTCATCAATAATGAATTGAATGAAAAAAATTTTTAGGCTTGGTGAAAATTCTTGCCCCTCCCATAACAAAGGCAAATATAGCTCCTCGAACTTCTCTTGAACAAATCTGAGTCTAAACCTCAAAAGGAAGCTGCACACCAAATATCAAGTCTCTGCTACTGCTGGTTCATGAGAAGAAGATTTTTAAGATTTAAGCACACTTTTTGGGCATGGCCCTACCAAAGGGCGGGTCAACTTGATTTGAACAAACTTGAATTGACATATGAGAGGGAACATGCACAGCAAATTTTGTTGAATTTGGTCCAGCAATTCGTGAGAAGAAGATAATGTAAAGTTAACGATGGACGCCGGTGATCAGTGATCAGTTAAGCCTCCCTTGAGCTTTGCTCAGGTGAGCTAAAAATATACAAATTACTTTAAATTTATAATATTTTTATACACCAACCAATGGCCCAGACTTAGCTGAATCGTAAAAAGGCGGAGGGCCTAGGACTTAAGGAAATCAGCTGACCAAATACAGCTCCTTAGCCTGCATTCCAAGGTGAAAAGGAGATTAAATTTTTAAAGGAATTACATGAATGTCTCTCTATGTAATAATAGGGAAGACATATCATCAAAATAAGGAGCCATATCCAAGTAATTCTGTATTCTTAGCAAGAATGATTATCCTAACTGGGTGTAACGAGCCCCCAATTTTAAAGCTAGTCCGGACTAAGCCACGTAAATCAGGATGGCATGTTCGAGAGTGAGAGACTAACCCCCACAACACACGCCATATACATAATGAAAGTGTCAATAACACTGTAGCTCAACTTGTCTGTGTGTTGTGTTTGATAGGATAATGTTCAATGTTTATGAAAGGATTATGAAATAAGACAAGAATTGTGATAATTGGGAATATGTTAATTTCTGTTCCCTGTATGCTATGTTTTCAATAAAAATATGAGGTGTAGACTCTACTAAAGAATAGAGAGGTGGGTTAATGTTGCCCTCACAGTTAATGTATGTCAACGAAAGTTAGCAAGTTACAGTGAAATTATTCCAAAACGAGTCATCCTATCAAGTTACAATGAAATCCTTTCATAAATATGACCTGTTGACAGTGCTAAAGGTTTTCGGGCTTGTGTAGCCATCACGGTTGACCAATCACAACCAAAAGGGGATGTCCTCATCTAGACATTATACCGAGTCATCCTACCAAGTTACAATGAAATCCCATCTTAAATACGACCTGTAGTCTGTGCTAAAGTTTTTCGGGTTTTGGGCTCGGGCAGCTGTCATGGTTGAATGATCATGACCAAAAGGGAACGTTCTCATCTGGGCATTATCTGAAGTCATCCTACCAAGTTATAATGAAATACCTTCATAAATATGACCTGTAGACTGTGTTGAAGGTTTTTGGGCTTTGGGCCCCTGTAGCCATCAAAGTTGACCAATCACGACCAAAATGGGACATTATCATCTAGATAGTATATGGAGTCAACCTACCAAGTTACAATGAAATCCCTCCATAAATACGACCTATAGACTGCACTAAAGGTTTTCAGGTTTTGGGCTTGGGCAGCCGTCACGGTTGAATGATCGCAACCAAAAGGGGACGTTCTCGTCTAGACATTATCTAGAGTCATCCTACCATGTTACAATGAAATCTCTTCATAAATATGACCTGTAGACTGTGCTAAAGGTTTTCAGGCTTTGGGCCCCATGTAGCCGTCACAGTTGACCAATCGTGACCAAAAGGGGACGTTCTCATCTAGACATTATATGAAGCCAACCTACCAAGTTACAATGAAATCCCTCCATTAATACAACCTGTAGACTGTGCTAAAGGTTTTCGGGTTTTGGGCTCGGGCAGTCGTAGCGGTTGACAGATCGCAACCAAATGGGGAAATTCTCATCTAGACATCATACGGAGTCATCCTACCAAGTTACAATGAAATCCCTCCATATTAAATATGACCCGCAGACTGTGCTAATAGTTTTGTGGTTTCGGGCGTGAGCAGTCGTCACGGTTGACAGATCATGACCAAAAGGAGACGTTCTCATCGAGATATTGTACAGAGGCATCCTAACAAGTTACAATGAAATCCCTTCATAAATACGACCTGTAGACTGTGCTAAAGGTTTTTGGGTTTGGGGCTCAGGCAGCTATCACGGTTGATCGATCGCGACCAACATCTAGACATGACCCCAAACCTGCATATGAAATTTCGTGACAATCAGACAAGAACTACGAGCTGCAGCCTGTGCTAAAGGAAAATGTGAACAGACTCAGACATCTGCACGCGTGATGGCAATAGCTTATCTGGACTTTGTCAAGTTAAACTAATAAACAAGCTGTATCTAAAATCAGTTATAATCTACAGACAAAAACAGCTTCACTCATAGTTACACACTTATTATCAGGCCAGAAGAGACGAAGAAAAATCATACCCCCCCCCCCCCCCCACCACCTTTTTTTTGAAGGAATATTCTTCAAAACAAAGAGGGAAGCGCTCTGGAATCAGTGAAAAGTGGTACCAAATAATCTATATATATTCGCCCAACAATTATTGGTGCTTAATGCCACCTCAGTAGCTAAGGCTATCATGGCAATTCCGGTCATTAAAAGTGCAAGCTTCTAATGTATGCCGGAGTCAGAATACGTAGATAGGTTGAAAACCGGTGAAATAATGTGTACAACCTTGCACTTGTCCAATTGAATCCCAATGGAAAGTATCTGTTAGAGCAAACACACTTCTGAGGCAACCAACAGGCGACCCCGTTCAGGTGTACAATTAATTCCAATAATGAAACTCCAAATTGAACAGTGCGAATATACGAGAATAGGAATTCTCCTGTGTACTGTCTCTGGTAAAAAGCTGGATTCAGAATATGGAACAGGCTATGATTAACAGACCCATCTCGTCTGAATACAACCTGTATTCATGGTATGACGAGTGATACAACAGTAACCAGGAAATGGAATGAATAATATAATGTTAATGCAGTTAAACTGAGTTATAAACTCATACGTCATAATAAAAGGGCAGACCGCTCTGAGTGATACTTCTCAGAGTGGATTAATTGCCACATTTGGAGAATGTTCGCCACTGAAGGAGCCACACTACAAGTCAGAAGTAGTTGTAGGAACAACCGCAGTATAATTAGGAAACGAAACGCGGTTGTAAACTTTCAATAAATGCGTTTATCGTTTTTTTGAAGTTATTCTCCAGGAGTATCGTTTGACAGTTCGTTTCTGTTCCCAGTTGTAAACGAAGATAAACGCATTTATCGTTTTTTTTTTCGTGGTTATCCTCCAGGGATATCATATAACAGTTCGTTTCTGTTCCCGATTGTAAACGAAGATAAACATTTATCCGCTCGGCAAATAACACGCATTGGCACATGTGCTTCAACTTGAATGTACAAGAGCAAACTAATAGAAAAGACAGCAGCACAGAAATCGCCTGCATAGCATGTAGCTATTTTATCTCAAAGAAATTCCCTCCAAACATCTTGCCCTATTTATCACTAAACACTATCCCCCCGCCCCTTACAAAAACCACCACTTTGCAATGTGTCCCCCCACCCCAGCCCCCCAAAATGCCAATTGCCTACCTGTTAGTTATATTCACGGACGAGGTCACCTGAACCACTTGCTTTGTTCACTGATTGAAATTGAACAATAACACGTTCAATTTACAGAAAACAGGAGAATTTGTTTCATTTCAATAATTTATTCACAATGATATTGGGGAATGTGACACAGAGTTTTTATTTTCAAGTGAAATGACAGCCCACAATGAGCAACAGCAACGTAGACCGTACGAAACAATGCCGTTGCTCATCACATGCTTTGGGAATTGAGGACAATTCATCCCTACTCAATTTCACCCAGACTTTTCATCGGTTCAAATTGAAACATTCGATCGAAATAAATTAAAGCGTCCTTTTTGCCAACTGTGAAAGAAAGTCAAGTGGAACATCCATTAGTAGCATTTCTGAAGGCTCTTTCTGAAGAGTAGGCCTGCCCTTACTTGTACAGCAGTGCACAAAATTCATCAATAATGAATTGAATGAAAAAAAATTTCCCTTGATGAGTGATTCCGTCGCAACTGCGTCATGTGCATCAAAAACAAATGCAAAAGCCATGCACTTTATCCACACAGGTGTACATGGCACTTGTAATAATGGCTATTTGTGTGGCTTCAAATTCCCTCACCCAAGCTGTGACACCTGATGGGTATCCCGACAGGTACCGTATCACTGTAACAACAATAAGCTGTCACTTTGTGAAGCCAAAAAAAATCTTCAGGATTTCATGTGGGCTTATCTGTGATTGTTTAGCAATCAGAGTCCTATTTGGATTGGTCAATTTATATCCCAGTTGTGCTTAAAAAGGGCACACTCTGCAACCTGGGTTATCAGAAATGAAAGTGTCAATGACACTGTAGCTTAACTTGTGTGTTGTGTTTGACGAAAAGGATAATGTTCAATGTTTATGAAAGGATTATAAAATAAGACAAGAATTGTGATAATTGGGAATATGTTCATTTCTGTTCCCTGTATGCTATGTTTATGATAAAAATAATTTGAGGTGTACACTGTACTAAAGAGCTGAGGGGTGGGTTTATATGACCTCACAGTTAATGTATGTGGCCCTCACAGTTAACGTATATCAACAAAAGTTACCAAGTTACAGTGAAATTATTCCAAAACGAGTCAAGTTACATTAAAATCCCTTCATAAATATGGCCTGTAGACTGTGCTAAAGGTTTTCGGGCTTCAGGCCCCTGTAGCCGTCAGTTTCCCAATTGCATCCAAAGAGGACGTTCTCATCTAGACATTATATGAAGTCAACCTACCAAGTTACAATGAAATCCCTTAATAAATATGACCTGTAGACTGTGCTAAAGGTTTTTGGGCTTTGGGCTCTGGCAGCCATCATGATTGAATGATCACAACCAAAAGGGGACATTCTCATCTGGGCATCATCTGGAGTGATCCTACAAAGTTACAATGAAATCCCTTCATAAATATGACCTGTAGACTGCGCTAAAGGTTTTGGGGCTTCGGCCCCTGAAGCCGTCACAGTTGACCAATCACGACCAAAAGGGAATGTCATCATCTAGGCATTATATGGAGTCAAACTTATGGGTTACAATGAAGTTCTTCCATAAATATGACCAATAGACTATGCTAAAGGTTTTGGGTTCGGGCAGCCATCAAGGCTGAATGATCGCGACCAAAAGGGGACGTTCTCATCTAGACATTATTTAGAGTCATCCTACCAAGGTACAATGAAATCCCTTCATAAATATCACCTGTAGACTGTGCCAAAGATTTTCGGGCTTCGGGCCCCTGTAGCCAACATAGTTACCTAATGGTGTCCAAAAGGGGCTGTTCTCATCTAGACATTACATGAAGTCAACCTACCAAGTTACAATGAAATCCCTTCATAAATATGATCTGAAGACGGTGCTAAAGGTTTTCGGGCTTTAGGCTTGGGCAGTCATCATGGTTGAATGATCACAACCAAAAGGGGACATTCTCATCTGGACATCATCTGGAGTGATCCTATGAAGTTACAATGAAATTCCTTCATAAATATGACCTGTAGACTGTGCTCAAGATTTTCGGGCTTAAGGCACCTGTAGCCATCACAGTTGACCAACCACGACCAAAAGGGGATGCCATCTTCTAGGCATTATTTGGAGTCAACCTAACAAGTTACAATGAAATCCTTCCATAAATACGACCTACAGACATGCTAAAGGTTTTTGGGCTCGGGCAGTCATCAAGGCTGAATGATCGTGACCAAAAGGGGACGTTCTCATCTGGACACTATCTGGAGTCATCCTACCAAGCTACAATGGAATCCCTTCATAATTATGACCTGTAGACTGTTCTAAAGGTTTCCGGGCTTTGGGCCTCTGAAGCCATCACAGTTGCCCAATCGTGTCCAAAAGGGGACGTTCTCATCTAGACATTATATGAAGTCAACCTACCAAGTTACAATGAAATCCCTTCATAAATATGACCTGTAGACTATGCTAAAGGTTTTCGGGCTTTGGGCTCGGGCAGCCATCATGGTTGAATGATCGCAACCAAAGGGGACAATCTCATCTGGGCAACATCTGGAGTGATCCTGCGAAGTTACAATGAAATCCCTTCATAAATATGACCTGTAGACTGTGCTCAAGGTTTTCGGGCTTCGGGCGCCTGTAGCCATCACAGTTGACCAATCACGACCAAAAGGGGATGTCATCATCTAGGCATTATATGGAGTAAACCTAACAGGTTACAATGAAATCCTTCTATAAATATAACCTTTTGCCTATGCTAAAGGTTTTAGGGCTCGGGCACCCATCAAGGCTGAATGATTTCGACCTAAATGGGACGTTCTCATCTAGACATTATTTGGAGTCATCCTACCAAGTTACAATGAAATCCCTTCATAAATATGACCTGTATGTAGACTGTGCTAAAGGTTTTTGGGCTTTGGGCACCTTTAGCCGTCAAAGTTGACCAATCATGTCCAAAAGGGGACGTTCTTATCTAGATATTATATGAAGTCAACCTACCAAGTTACAATGAAATCCCTTCATAAATATGACCTGTAGACTGTGCTTAAGGTTTTCGGGCTTCGGGCTCGGTCAGCCATCATGGTTGAATGATCGCAACCAAAGGGGACAATCTCAGCTGGGCATCATCTGGAGTGATCCTACGAAGTTACAATGAAATCCCTTGATAAATATGACCTGTAGACTGTGCTGAAGGTTTTCAGGCTTCGGGCACTTGTAGCCATCACAGCTGACCAATCACGACCAAAAGGGGATGTCATCATCTAGGCATTATATGGAGTCAACCTAATAGGTTACAATGAAATCCTTCCATAAATATGACCTTTTACCTATGCTAAAGGTTTTTGGGCTCGGGCACCCATCAAGGCTGAATGATCGCGATCAAAATGGGACGTTCTCATCCAGACATTATTTGGAGTCATCCTACCAAGTTACAATGAAATCCCCTCATAAATATGACCTGTAGACTGTGCTAAAGGTTTTCGGGCTTTGGGCACCTTTAGCCAACACAGTTGCCCAATCATGTCCAAAAGGGGACGTTCTCATCTAGACATCATGGCTGAATGATCGCAACCATAGGAGACAATCTCATCTGGGCATCATCTGGAGTGATTCTAAGAAGTTACAATGAAATCCCTTCATAAATATCAAGGCTGCAAGGTTTTCGGCCTTCGGGCCCCTGTAGCCGTCACAGTTGCCCAATCACTTCCAAAAGGGGACTTTCTCATCTAGACATTGTATGAAATCAACCCACCAAGTTACAATGAAATTCCTCAATAAATATGACCTGTAGACTGTGCTAAAGGTTTTCGGGTTTTGGGCTCGGGCAGTCGTCACGGTTGGCAGATAATGCCCAAATGGGGAAATTCTCATCTAGACATCATAAGGAGTCATCCTACCAAGTTAAATGAAATCCCTCCACATTAAACATGACCTGCAGACTGTGCTAAAAGTTTTTGGGTTTCGGGCTTGGGCAGCCATCATGGTTGATAGATCATGCCCAAAAGAGGACGTTCTCATCTAGGCATTATACAGAGGCATCCTACCAAGTTGCAATGAAATCCCTTCATAAATACGACCTGTAGATTGTGCTAATGGTTTTGAAGTTTTGGGCTCGGGCAGCCATACCGGTTGCCTGATCGCGACCAAAAGGGGACGTTCTCATCTAGACATGACCCCAAACCTGCATATGAAATTTCGTGACGATCAAACAAGAACTGCGGGGTGTAGCCCGTGCTAAAGGAAAATGTGAACAGACATCACAGACTCACAGACTAACAGACTTCCGCACGCGTGATGGCAATAGCTTATCTTGACTATGTCAAGTTAAGCTAAATGAAAGTGTCAATGACACTGTAGCTTAACTTGTGTGTTGTGTTTGATGAAAAGGATAATGTTCAATGTTTATGAAACGATTATGAAATAAGACAAGAATTGTGATAATTGGGAATATGTTCATTTCTGTTCCCTGTGTGCTATGTTTATGATAACAAGAGGCCCCAGGGGGCCTGAGGGCGCTCACCTGACATGGTAGCCTAAATATCAACCCAGAGAATTGATTTCCACAAGTTGCATCTGCTCCTCCTAAGAAAAGCTGAAACCAAATATCCAAATATTCTGACCAGTGGATCTTAAAAAAGATTTTTTAAGAATATTCCTCATATTGAACTAAGTCATAATTCGGGCTCCCACAGGGAGCCCATATATGAACCCAGGGACTTAGCTTTAACAAACCTGAAACTCACACCCCTAAGGATTCCGCACACCAAATATCAAAACATTCCAACTGCTGGATCTGAAGAAGAAGATTTTTAAAGAAAATTCCTCATTTTGAACCAAGTTACAATTCGAGCTCCCACAATCAGTCCAAATATGGACCTAGGGACATGGCTTGAACAAACTTGAATCTTACCCCCCTAAGGATGCTGCATAAAAAATATCAAAAGCATTCATCTGCTGGATCTGAAGATTTTTAAAGAAAATTCCTCATTTTGAACTAAGTTGTCATTCAGACTCCCATAGTGAGCCGAAATATGAACCAAGGGACTTGGCTTGAACAAACTTGAATCTCAGCCCCCTAAGGTTGCTCCATGCCAAATATCAAAACATTCCAACTGCTGAATCTGAAGAAGATTTTTAAAGAAAAATTCCTCATATTGACTAAGTTATAATTTGGGCTCCCACAGGGAGCCCAAATATGGACCCATGGACTTGGCTTTAATACACTTGAATCCCCCCCCCCCCCCCCCCCCCCCCCCCAAGGATGCTACTCACCACATATCAAACCATTCCGACTGCTGGATCTGAAGAAGAAGATTTTTTAAGAAAATTCCTCATTTCGAACAGTTACAATTCAAGCTCCCACAGTGAGCCCAAATATGGACCTAGGGACATGGCTTGAACAAACTTGAATCTCACCCCCCTAAGGATGCTGCATACTAAATATCACAAGATTCTGCCTGCTGGATCTTGAGAAGAAGATTTTCAAAGAAATTTGCCTGAAATAAACTAAGTTCAAATTTGGGCTTCTATACTGAGCCCAAATACAAACCCAGGGGACCGATTTGAACAAACTTGAATCAGATCCACCCCACAATGTTGCATACCAAATATCACAAGATGCTGCCTGCTGGATCTGGAGAAGATTTTTGAAGAAATTTGCCTGAAATGCACTAAGTTTGAATTTGGGCTTCTATAGTGAGCCCAAATATGAATCCAGGTGGCCGATTTGAACAAACTGGAATCAGATCCACCCCACAATGTTGCATACCAAATATCAAATGATTCTGCCTGCAGGATCTGGAGAAGAAGATTTTTGAAGAAATTTGCATGAAATGCACTAAGTTCGAATTTGAGCTTCTATAGTGAGCCCAAATATGAATCTAGGTAGCCGATTTGAACAAAATAGAATCAGATCCACCCCACAATGTTGCATACCAAATATCAAAAGATTCTGCCTGCTGGATCTGGAGAAGAAGATTTTTTAAGAAATTTGCCTGAAAAGCACTAAGTTCAAATTTGGGCTCCTATACTGAGCCCAAATATAAACCCAGGAAGCCGATTTGAACAAACTTGAATCAGATCCACCTCACAATGTTGCATACCCAATATCAAAAGATTCTGCCTGCTGGATCTTGAGAAGAAGATTTTCAAAGAAATTTGCCTGAAATGCAGTAAGTTCAAATTTGGGCTCCTATACTGAGCCCAAATATTAACCCAGGGGGCCGATTTGAACAAACTTGAATCAGATCCACCCCACAATGTTGCATACCAAATATCAAAAGATTCTGCCACTGGATCTGGAGAAGAAGATTTTTTAAGAAATTTGCCTGAAATGCACTAAGTTCGAAATCGGGCTCCTATACTGAGCCCAAATATGAACCCAGGGGGCCGATTTGAACAAACTTGAATCAGATCCACCCTACAATGTTGCATACCAAATATCAAAAGATTCTGCCTGCTGGATCTGAAGAAGATTTTTGAATGTTTTTCCCATTGCCTACAGTGTTAAAAAGTGGTGACTCAGCACTTTTTCAAAGTCCCGAAACTGTGCCCTATGATAAAACCGATGGCAATTTTTTTTTTACCAATCCTTTCTGTTGGTCCTAAGGAAGCTGCACACCAAATAAAAATTCTCAGTGCTGTGCAGTTTTGGAGATATGGGCGTTTTAAATTTTTTCTATTTTTAGCTCCTGCGGTTCCCACGGGGCTGCGGGAAATTTTTTTTTGCATAAATCAAGTACTCATGACCCAATAAACCCTCACATAAAATTTGGTTGAAATCGGCTTCTCAGTTCAGAAAATAGAAATTAGGGGCGGGGCCAAAATTTTTGCCCCTCCCATAACAACGCCAAATATTATCCCTCAAACTTCTCTTGAACAAATCTGAGTCTACACCTCAAAAGGAAGGTGCATACCATATATCAAGTCTCTGCTACTGCTGGTTCATGAGAAGAAGATTTACAAAGATTTTGGTGCCCCTTGGGGCATGGCACCACCCAGGAGGAGGGGCAACTTCATTTGAACAAATCTGAATTGGCATTAGGTAATAAACATTTAGCCAACATTTGAATACAATTGGGCTAGTGGTTTAGGAGGAGAAGTCAATAATGTAAAGTTAACGCCGGACAGACGCCGGACGACGGACGGATCACGATCAGTAAAGCTCCCGCTGAGCTTCGCTCAGGTGAGCTAAAAATAATATGAGGTGTACACTGTACTAAAGAGCTGAGGGGTGGGTTAATATGACCTCACAGTTAATGTATGTGGCCCTCACAGTTAACGTATATCAACAAAAGTTACCAAGTTACAGTGAAATTATTCCAAAACGAGTCATCCTATCAAGTTACATTAAAATTCCCTCATAAATATGGCCTGTAGACTGTGCTAAAGATTTTCAGGCTTCGGGGCCCCTGTAGCCGTCAGTTTCCCAATTGCGTCCAAAGGGGACGTTCTCATCTAGACATTATATGAAGTCAATCTACCAAGTTACAATGAAATCCCTTAATAAATATGACCTGTAGACTGTGCTAAAGGTTTTTGGGCTTTGGGCTCTGGCAGCCATCATGGCTGAATGATCGCAACCATAGGAGACGATCTCATCTGGGCATCATCTGGAGTGATCCTAAGAAGTTACAATGAAATCCCTTCATAAATATCAAGGCTGCAAGGTTTTCGGCCTTCGGGCCCCTTGACTATGTCAAGTTAAGCTAAATGAAAGTATCAATGACACTGTAGCTTAACTTGTGTGTTGTGTTTGATGAAAAGGATAATGTTCAATGTTTATGAAACGATTATGAAATAAGACAAGAATTGTGATAATTGGGAATATGTTCATTTCTGTTCCCTGTGTGCTATGTTTATGATAAAAATAATATGAGGTGTACACTGTACTAAAGAACTGAGGGGTGGGTTAATATGACCTCACAGTTAATGTATGTGGCCCTCACAGTTAACGTATATCAACAAAAGTTACCAAGTTACAGTGAAATTATTCCAAAACGAGTCATCCTATCAAGTTACATTAAAATCCCCTCATAAATATGGCCTGTAGACTGTGCTAAAGGTTTTCAGGCTTCGGGGCCCCTGTAGCCGTCAGTTTCCCAATTGCGTCCAAAGGGGACGTTCTCATCTAGACATTATATGAAGTCAATCTACCAAGTTACAATGAAATCCCTTAATAAATATGACCTGTAGACTGTGCTAAAGGTTTTTGGGCTTTGGGCTCTGGCAGCCATCATGGTTGAATGATTGCAACCAAAAGGGGACATTCTCATCTGGACACTATTTGGAGTCATCCTACCAGGCTACAATGAAATCCCTTCATAATTATGACCTGTAGACTGTTCTAAAGGTTTTCAGGCTTTGGGCCCCTGAAGCCGTCACAGTTGCCCAATCGTGTCCAAAAGGGGACGTTCTCGTCTAGACATTATATGAAGCCAACCTACCAAGTTACAATGAAATCCCTTCATAAATATGACCTGTAGACTGTGCTAAAGGTTTTCGGGCTTCGGGCTCGGGCAGCCATCATGGTTGAATGATCGCAACCAAAGGGGACAATCTCATCTGGGCATCATCTGGAGTGATCCTGCGAAGTTACAATGAAATCCCTTCATAAATATGACCTGTAGACTGTACTCAAGGTTTTCGGGCCTCGGGCACCTGTAGCCATCACAGCTGACCAATCACGACCAAAAGGGGATGCCATCATCTAGGCATTATATGGAGTCAACCTAACAGGTTACAATGAAATCCTTCTATACATATAACCTTTTGCCTATGCTAAAGGTTTTTGGGCTCGGGCACCCATCAAGGCTGAATGATCACGGCCAAAATGAGACGTTCTCATCTAGACATTATTTGGAGTCATCCTACCAAGTTACAATGAAATCCCTTCATAAATATGACCTGTAGATAGTGCAAAAGGTTTTCGGGCTTCGGGCACCTTTAGCCGTCAAAGTTGCCCAATCATGTCCAAAAGGGGACGTTCTCATCTAGACATTATATGAAGTTAACCTACCAAGTTACAATGAAATTCCTTCATAAATATGACCTGTAGACTGTGCTTAAGGTTTTCGGCCTTCGGGCTCGGGCAGCCATCATGGTTGAATGATCGCAACCAAAGGGGACAATCTCATCTGGGCATCATCTGAAGTGATCCTATGAAGTTACAATGAAATCCCTTGATAAATATGACCTGTAGACTGTGCTCAAGGTTTTTGGGCTTCGGGCACTTGTAGCCATCACAGCTAACCAATCACGACCAAAAGGGGATGTCATCATCTAGGCATTATATGGAGTCAACCTTACAGGTTACAATGAAATCTTTCTATAAATATAACCTTTTGCCTATGCTAAAGGTTTTTGGGCTCGGGCACCCATCAAGGCTGAATGATCATGGCCAAAATGGGACGTTCTCGTCTAGACATTATTTGGAGTCATCCTACCAAGTTACAATGAAATTCCCTCATAAATATGACCTGAAGACTGTGCTAAAGGTTTTCGGGCTTCGGGCACCTTTAGCCGTCACAGCAGCCCAATCATATCCAAAAGGGGACGTTCTCATCTAGACATTATATGAAGTTAACCTACCAAGTTACAATGAAATCCCTTCATAAATATGACCTGTAGACTGTGCTAAAGGTTTTCGGGCTTCGGGCTCGGGCAGCCATCATGGTTGAATGATCGCAACCAAAGGGGACAATCTCATCTGGGCATTATGTGGAGTGATCCTGCAAAGTTACAATGAAATCCCTTCATAAATATGACCTGTAGACTGTGCTCAAGGTTTTCGGGCTTCGGGCACCTGTAGCCATCACAGTTGACCAATCACGACCAAAAGGGGATGTCATCATCTAGGCATTATATGGAGTCAACCTAACAGGTTACAATGAAATCCTTCTATAAATATAACCTTTTGCCTATGCTAAAGGTTTTTGGGCTCGGGCACCCATCAAGGCTGAATGATCACGGCCAAAATGGGACGGTCTCATCTAGACATTATTTGGAGTCATCCTACCAAGTTACAATGAAATCTCTTCATAAATATGACCTGTAGACAGTGCAAAAGGTTTTCGGGCTTCGGGCACCTTTAGCCGTCACAGTAGCCCAATCATGTCCAAAATGGGCCGTTCTTATCTAGACATTATATGAAGTTAACCTACCAAGTTACAATGAAATCCCTTAATAATTATGACCTGTAGACTGTGCTAAAGGTTTTCGGGCTTCGGGCTTGGGCAGCCATCATGGCTGAATGATCGCAACCATAGGGGACAATCTCATCTGGGCATCATCTGGAGTGATCCTAAGAAGTTACAATAAAATCCCTTCATAAATATGACCTGTAGACTGTGCTCAAGGTTTTCGGGCTTCGGGCACTAGTAGCCATTACAACCGACCAATCACGAACAAAAGGGGATGTCATCATCTAGGCATTACATGGAGTCAACCTAACAGGTTACATTGAAATCCTTCCATAAATATGACCTTTTGCCTATGCTAAAGGTTTTTGGGCTTGGGCACCCATCAAGGCTGCATGATCGCGATCAAAATGGGATGTTCTCATCTAGACATTATTTGGAGTCATCCTACCAAGTTACAATGAAATCCCTTCATAAATATGACCTCTAGACTGTGCTAAAGGTTTTCGGGCTTTGGGCCTCTGTAGCCCTCACAGTTGCCCAATCATGCCCAAAAGGTGACTTTCTCATCTAGTATGATGAATGTATGAAGTCAACCCACCAAGTTACAATGAAATTCCTCGATAAATATGACCTGTAGACTGTGGTAAAGGTTTTCAGGTTTTGGCTCGGGCAGTCGTCATGGTTGGCAGATCATGCCCAAATGGGGAAATTCTCATCTAGACATCATAAGGAGTCATCCTACCAAGTTAAATGAAATCCCTCCACATTAAACATGACCTGCAGACTGTGCTAAAAGTTTTTGGGTTTCGGGCTTGGGCAGCCATAACGGTTGATAGATCATGCCCAAAAGGGGACATTCTCATCTAGGCATTATACAGAGGCATCCTACCAAGTTACAATGAAATCCCTTCATAAATACGACATGTAGACTGTGCTAATGGTTTTGGGGTTTTGGGCTCGGGCAGCCATACCGGTTGCCCGATCGCGACCAAAAGGGGACGTTCTCATCTAGACATGACCCCAAACCTGCATATGAAATTTTGTGACGATCAGACAAGAACTGTGGGGTGTAGCCCGTGCTAAAGGAAAATGTGAACAGACGTCACAGACTCACAGACTAACAGACTCACAGACTAACAGAATTCCGCACGCGTGATGGCAATAGCTTATCTTGACTATGTCAAGTTAAGCTAAAAATTAAAATATTGTTATGAAGTTTTACGAAAACACCAAGTCACTACGTGGTTAGATACGAGGATAATGATACACAAATAAGGACCAAACAGTTTTTCTGCACAGATATACCTATTTGTGTTGGCTAGTTTTATGAGGTCCAGTGGGGAGAGCCGAATGAAGTTGGAAGAGCTGAGGTGAGTTCATGAACCCCCAATAGCCATTAACTATGGGTTAACCCTTTACCCAACGTAACGGTAAAAAACAGCCAGCGTAATACGGAAAAATCACCATTCAAATTTTGTTTTCTTCAATTTTTGTCTCAAAAACATAGCTTATGATCCATCGTGGAGCTCGAGCTCGTTCCACTGAGGGGTCATAACCTATGTTTTTGAGACAAAAATTGAGATTTCTTGAAGAATTTATTTTGCAAGTGTCGTCTTCAATGTGTGTGGAGTAGGGGGGGGGGGGTCCACCATTCAGTAGCGGAGGTGGGGTGCTTAATATTTCCGCTCCTCCAAAATATACACAATTACTAAAACATCCCAAAAAGGAGCCTGGAGATTGTGTGTTATTGGAGACAATTTCAGGACAAATTTTCTCTCAGTCGTGCTCTACCTGTCTCGACAAATGCATTTCTTTCTCTTTTCTTTATCCAACGGCCAAAACCGTCCAGCACTTTTCACAAAAATCATAATTCATATGTTTTTATATTTTTATTTCTTATCTCAAAAAACCAAGCCCATGAGACTCCACTGGAACGAGCACTTTGCTTGCTTTCCCAGAAGTGGTGGGGGTGGGGTGAGTGGGTGGGGGGTTGTCATGCGCTATGAGACAATGTTCAGACCCCCCCCCCCCCCCCCCTCCTTCGAGAAATTTAGTCCCGTCTGAAATTATTGGGACGCAACTTGAGATTTTTCTGTTGGTAAGTCTAAATGTTATCTGCGTTAGGAAAAGTGTTGAATCGGTTCAGCAACCGGTGGAATGGAACATCCCGCCGTCGACCCAACCTCCCACTTCCCTTTAGTGGGAGGATGAGGTAGCGACCAGAGAATCCAAGTGAAGATTAAGCCTCCTGCACCCTCTTCCCCCAACCCCCATGTATGCTGAGTTAAAAACATCGGAGGGCATACACACATCGGCGATGGATTTGGTATAGACCGAATAATACTGTAAATGAAAGTGTCAATGACACTGTAGCTCAACTGAACTTGGTAAGTTATAAATGAAATGGCAAAATTGAAGATCACTGGTACCAATGTTATTTTTTTTGCCAGTGGCAACATTTTTTGACAGAAACCAAAGAAAATCGATACCTCCCATCTAGAGGTCACCGTAAATAAGCATACCAGGTTTCAAAGCAATCTAATCATAAATGTGCCCTGTAGGGTGAGCCAAAGGGAAATATTGTGGTCTGACTAAACTTAGTTTTAAGAATGTTGGCTGCGGCAACATGTTTTGATGGAAATTGAAGAAAATCGATAGCTCCCATCTAGAGGTCACCCCAAACAAGCATGCCAGGTTTCGAAGCAATCCGATCATAAATGTGCCCTGTAGGGTGTGCCAAAGGGAAATATTCAGTCTTCTGACTAAACTAAGTCCTAAGAACGTTGGCCGCAGCAACATTTTTTGATGGAAATTGAAGAAGATCGATAGCTCCCATCTAGAGGTCTCCCCAAACAAGCATACCAGGTTTTAAAGCAATCAAATCATAAATGTGCCCTGTAGGGTGTGCCAAAGGGAAATATTGTGGTCTGACTAAACTGAGTTCTAAAAACGTTGGCCGCGGCAACATTTTTTGATGGAAATTAAAGAAAATCGATAGCTCCCATCTAGAGGTCACCCCAAACAAGCATGCCAGGTTTCAAAGCAATCCGATCATAAATGTACCCTGTAGGGTGTGCCAAAGGGAAATATTGAGTCTTCTGACTAAACTAAGTTCTAAGAACGTTGGTCGCGGCAACATTTTTTGACAGAAATTGAAGAAAATCGATAGCTCCCATCTAGAGGTCTCCCCAAACAAGCATACCAGGTTTCAAAGCAATCTGATCATAAATGTGCCCTGTAGGGTGTGCCAAAGGGAAATATTGAGGTCTGACTAAACTAAGTTCTCCGAACGTTGGCCGTGGCAACATTTTTTGCCGGAAATTGAAGAAAATCGATAGCTCCCATCTAGAGGTCACCCTAAATAAGCATACCAGGTTTCAAAGCAATCAAATCATAAATGTGCCCTGTAGGGTGTGCCAAAGGGAAATATTGTGGTTTGACTAACCTAAGTTCTAAGAACGTTGGCCGCAGCAACATTTTTTGACGGAAATTGAAGAAAATCGATAGCTCCCATCTAGAGGTCACCCCAAACAAGCATACCAAGTTTCAAAGTAATCTGATCATAAATGCGACCTGTGAGGTGTGCCAAAGGAAATTGTGGACGTACGTACGTACGAACGCTGACGGACGAGAAGTGATGGCAATAGCTCAGCTTGACTTTGTCAAGTTGAGCTAAAAATCCATCTAGCATGTTAATTCTTCTTTTTTATTTGTAAACAAACAATAAAATAAATAAGATAACAGTCAAATAGTAGGTAAAACTAGGTACATGTACACAATATACCAAAATTACAGTGGGATACCATAAATACTGGGAAGCTTATTTAATTTCTATAAAAATCTTCTCTGTCTCGAACGTCAAAGCTAATTCGACCATTATTTAATTATTTTTATTGGTGTTCAACTGCATGGTTAATTATTTTGGGAAGTAAGAATTTGTTCATCACAATTTGTTTTATTGAAAAAATACTGGAGTGTGTCTTTAGGGCACTCTCCAAAATTTTTTGCTTTTGACTGAATACATGTATGAAACTTGAGTAAAGAATGCAAAGACTTTTTAGCATGGTACGCTCAATTTTCTTTAAAGCCGTGATAGGAGCCATGATAGTAGCTTCAACCACTCAACCGGTTACTTTTCTGTGACACACCGCACGTTCAAAAAATAGAATGGCTGCTCAGTGAATCTGTAGGGTAGACCAAGCAATATTTTCAATGTGCAGCCCCAAAGGTGCACATTGAAAATATTAATTGGCCTACACCAATTACTGACTCTTCCAAATAATGTCACTCAACTGACATGAACATCACATTTCAAAGAGTTAAAAGCCCATATTCCGACAAACAAATCAGTGTTCCCCAGGGAATTTGTCTAAATTACATGTAAACATAGTTCACATTTTACTACGTTTTCGATCTTACTTTTAGGGTCATCTTTTTTGTAATAAAACAGACTTTTCCGCAAAGTCATTTTCAATAAAAATTGGTCTTTCAAAAAAAATGTATTATTTAAAGTGCATCTATTGGGGGTAATAACAACTGTTGGGGTGCAGTTAATATCATTTTTGCAAACAAAACTTGGAAAACCTTTTGTTGCACTTTCTATAGGTCTTGGATGCTGGAAACACTGAGGATATGATCAAACATGCCGAGATGCTTAAGAAAACAACAAAAAAACAGCTTCCAGTCTGCAGTCTCGACAGAGAGTCCAGAAGAAACAGAGACAGAACATGCATAGAAGAGAAAGAATTCAAAAACAAAAGTAATATGCATGTACATGTATTCCATTGCATATTCATGTAGGCCTATACTAAGTTCTATCCTTGACATTTATTAACTACCATATATGTCATATGGCAAATTATTCATTTATTTGGTATTTAAGATCACTGACCACAACACAGTATAAAGTTTTGCCAATCGTTGCTATCTACCAGATGTCTGGGACTCCAACCCAAGGCATTGGTTACCGGTTCTATTTTACCAGTAAAGGAGAGCATGTTTACCACGAAAAATAGTCAACCCCTTTCACAGGGGTCCAGTGGGGCGTAAAGAACAGATTGATACTACATAATTACATGTAACCTTTCCTGTTTTGACTACACCAATTGAGTAACAGGGATCCTGGATCACTATCCATTAAATATATAAGACTGACAGCGCAAAAGAGAGTGGGCTGAATTTACTTATTCAGGACTGACAGTGAGGTCACTTTCAGGGAGGGTGAGGTCACTGAGGTGAGAGGATGGGGTAACCACCACAAGATCCTAGTTAGGATAGGAAAATGGGAGAATGGGGTAACAACCAGAGAGTCCTAGTTAAGACTAGCCCCGCCATCCCCTGACCCAGAACATTTAGCAAAATTAAGTGCTCTTATATTTTTCTAGGCAATGGCAGAAAACAAAGCAGCCAAAGAGTTAAAAAAGCAAACAAAGTCCAGAACACAGACTACTCACAGCAAGGGTACCAAGAAAGCTGCTGCTAAGAAAGTAAGTTATAATTGTAAAACTTTCAATGCCCTTTGGGCTTCGTTCTAAATTGCATATACTGTATATCAAGTTGTATACATGTATATCAAGTGAATGTGCAGTATATTATCTGTGAAGTGATGTATATGATTTGTTTAGCACTCTGCAAGTCAATTAGTCAAGACAAGCTTTTTATTGCGAGCACAGCTTTTTACGCATTGATAATGTAGTTGGAATATTTTAGACTTGAGTCATCACATTTACGACTTAATGTACTACATGTAGTTGTACATGTATTTATCCATTTTTACCACACATTCTTTAACACTTTACCCAATGGGCCAACGTGGATAGCTGACTATACAATACTTGAATTACTAAAAAGTTAAAAAATTTATAGTAATTTATATATTTTTTATACTTACCAATGACCCAGACTTAGCTGGTGCTAACTCCAACAAAACCAGGGCCAAACACAAATTTTGCCCCCCAATCCCCAAAATTTGCATCCAAAACAAAAAGAAATCATGTCCTAAAGGACCTCCATACTACGCCTCTACTGTGCATGCGCAGTGACGCAGTCGTCCCGAAATTGGCGCCAATTATCATTCTTACTGGCAGTGCCTGGTCAGCGCTATGTACTCAGCGGGGAGGCAAGAGTTCCCAACTCCAGGGAGGGCCATCCCCGTCTGGGTCATTGGTAAGTATAAAAAATATATAAATTACTATAAATTTTTTAACATTTTTATACTGTACCAATGACCCAGACTTAGCTGAATAGTAAACAGGCTGGAGGGCCTAGGACATAGAGGAAAATCCAATAAGCTCAACTATATAGTAAAGAGGTAACCCCTTAAGGAGAAAAGGAGTATTAGGCTTTACATGTATCTTTCTTATTTAATATTAAATTAGAAAGATACACTACCCTTAATAATTGAGCACAATAACATTCATGTTCTCTATTAACATCCAGTATAACCCTTATACTAATTATTTTTAAAGCAAGCCAATAAATAAAGTAGTCCAGAGAATTGAGACTCTTTATAATCATTTAAAAGTGTCCGAGTATTGTATATTAAAGCCCGTTTGACACTTGACATATACAAATGCTTCACACCGAGCTACACTTTAAAAATAAGACATGAATGAATTTAAACATTAATATTACACTTCAAAACCATCCCGGAAGCGACTCAGAAATACTGACTTGGAGGAGGCATTCCCTTGCTTTTCACTATAAAGCAGGTGACCTAAGGGAACACCCGCCCCCCCCCCCCCCCCTTCCCCTTGCCCTGGGTCAAATAGCCCAGAGCGAAGAGGGCAGCCGGACGGAGTCACTGCCGGAACAGAAAGCCTGCATTACTATAGTTGCAACTGTTTAGTGGACGACATTCTGAGCAACAGATAACGGACCTAAACAATGCAGGTCTCCAGAAATGGACTCAATATTTCTGAGATAAAAATTCGTAAATGTGGATGGCTGAGACCAATAAGCAGCCTTCATTAAATCTGTAATAGCAACACTATTAGCATAAGCCCAGGAAGTAGAAAGAGCTCTTACTTCATGAGCAGAAATCTTAAGCACAGACTGCTGAGAAGAAGATAAATCTTCATAAGCAGTACGGATAGTTAACTGAATCCATCTAGCAATAGAATGGACTGAAATGTCCTTTCTATTAGGCATCAAAGACAGAAAGAAACGTTTCCGTCCCTTTCTGATAAACTGAGATCTCTGTTTATAGATACGTAGTGCTCTAACAGGACAGAGTAAAGGCCTACGCCCGTCTGAAGACGGAAGAGCCTTAATAACAATAGGTTCCGGATATTTATTAGGAGCCTGATTCTTAGCTAAAAAACCCACATTAGTAGTGAAGGTGATAGTGTTCCCAACACTACGATAATGAGAATCATCCACCGATAGTGCATGAAGCTCACTGACTCTTCTGGCAGAAGAGAAAGCTAAGAGAAAAGCTGTCTTATAAGATAAGAATTTGAAATCTACTGTCCCAAGAGGTTCAAATGGCTTTTCCTTCAATTTAAGGAGAACCCAAGCTAAATTCCACTTAGGAATTAATCTAAGAGTTCTGGGTCTATTTATCGAAAAGTTTCTAACCAACTTCGATAAAGAGACATTAGATCCAATTTGTAAACTATCATGATGTGCATAGGTATCAGATAACATAGATCTATAACCCTTTATAGTAACAGTCTGCAGTTTGATTTCGTCAAACAAGTATACTAGAAAGTTTGCAATGTCTGGTATAGAGGGATCAAATATATCTACAGAATGATCCCTACACCAACGACGAAAAACCTTCCACTTAGCCGCATAGTTTAGCGAAGAGGAGGTCCTCCTACAGTTAGAAATCGCGTCCACTGCTCGTCCTGTAAAGTGCTTGCCATGCAAGAAGGACCGCACAACGGAAAAACATGAAGGTTGAGATCTTGCGGGTTGTGATGGAGTTGGCGCGATTTCCCCTGCGAAAGAAGATCCTCTCGTGGAGGAAGCTTAAGCGGTAGGTCCCACAACAGACACCTGAGTAGATTTATCCACGGTCTCTGTGGCGACAGAGATGCTACCAACAGAATCTTGCATTGAGATTGTTTTATCTTTAGCAATACTTGTTGAATTAACGGCGCTGGAGGATACGCATATCCTATCATTCCGTCCCAAGGGATCGACAGAGCGTCTACTGCAAATGCTCTTGGATCCGGACACGGAGACACATACGTCTGCAACTGATTGTTGAGATGTGTCGCAAATAAGTCTATCATTGGCCGTTCCCATTGGTAGCAAATCTGATTGAATACTTGTTTGTTGAGAGTCCACTCCGACGGCAACAAGCGACCCTTTCGTGAAAGGGAGTCTGCTAGCACATTCAGACGACCCAGTATGTGACGGACCGAAAGAAGAACGTGATGTTCTAACGCAAACAGAAGGATTCTTTCCGTTAGATTGAACAACAGAACTGAATGAGTGCCTCCCTGATTCCGTATATACGCCACTACTGTCGTATTGTCGGATAGGATTTGGACATGAGCATCGTGAATAATGTCCATCCAGTGACGTAACGCAAGCCAAATTGACATCATTTCCTTGATGTTTATGTGATTGCACAGGAATTGTGGATCCCAAAGACCCCGGCATCTCGAATCCGTTGGGATTAATGATGCACCCCAACCTGTTTGACTGGCATCCATCATAACGGTAAAACTCGGATCCGGCAACTGCAGCGGAACTCCTTGAGTTAACCACTGAATGTTTGCCCAAGTCTGAATCTCTTGTTTCACTTGATCTGACAAGAGAACGTCTACATCGAGCGAATGAATTTTCACACTCCAATTCTGAGTCAGGAAAATTTGAAGAGGACGTGTGCGTAACCGCCTCATCGGAATGAGATCCGCGGCAGCTCTGCACAGACCTATCAGTCTCATAAATTCTCTCGCCGTGACTTTGTCTGCGTGCAGACAATAGCGAGCGTAACAACTGACTAATTTCGCTCTGGTTAACGGCAGACGAACGAGATTGTTGTGCGTCTCGAAGCTCATTCCCAGATGAGTGAATGACTTGGACGGCACCAGATCCGACTTCTCCTCGTTTACTATAAAACCGAGACGTCGGAGCAATAGAAGAAGATTCTGAACATCGTTCTGAAGCGTTAACTCGTTGCCGTACCTCTGAAGAATGTCGTCCAGGTAGGCCGACGTTACCGCAGACGAATGAGCTCGGAAGTAGATCATTACCGAGTTCATTACCCGAGTGAAAGCCCAGGGTGCTAGATTCAATCCAAAGCACATCGCCCGGAATTGATACACCACTCCTAGGACTGCGAAGCGTAGATACTTTCGGAATGTTGGATGTACCATGATGTGAAAGTACGCATCTTTGAGATCTATGCTCGTTGCATAATCGTTCACCCGAATACTCGCTCTGACCGATCGAATCGTCTCCATATAAAACTTCGGAGCGACGATCAGCTTGTTTATCCAGCTCAAATCTATGACTGGACGGAACGAGCCGTCTGGTTTCGGAACCAGAAACAGATGGCTGTAGAATCCCAGAGATTCCTGGTTTTCTACGACCTCTACCGCGTTCTTCATTAAAAGAGACTGCACCTCTGATAACAGAGCGTCTCTTTTCTGTGGATTTGACGGAAGATGAGTCCACTTTGGACTTCGAGTTAATGGAGGCTTTCGTTTGAAGGATATCTTTAGACCTTCCGAAGTCACTCCTCTCACCCAAGGGTCGTCCGTAATCGACGCCCACTCTTGTGAAAAACTCGACAACCTTCCGCCAACCGGAACGCGATAGAGGTTTAAGCCATCACCTCCTGGACCTGCGAGGCCTGCGGTAGGAGAAACCACGTCTTCCACGACCCGCACCTCGCCTCGTCGACCTCGGGGCGTCCGACCGATTGTCCCGGCCTGAAGGACGTCCCGAACGAGAGTCGCTATCCTGACGGTCTCCCGAATAAGACCAAGAGGACGCACCGGAACCTCTATAGGAACCTCTCTTGGGCGCATTAGACCCAGAAGTGCCTGTCTTATTCGTGTCTGCTGTATCCGACTTTTTAGGAGCCGATCTGAACAATAGAGAATCATTAGCTTTCTTTTTAATTTTATCATAAATAGCGGAAAGCTTGCCGTCAAAGAGAAGTTCTCCTGAGACCGAAGCGACTCTAAGAGAGTTCTTCACCTTAGAATCCACTAGTGTGGATGTAGCTAGGGCTGCGTCACGTCTAACCAACTCCAGATTTGCCACTGAAAGGGCGGAGTTACACGTGGAATAAGCTACTGCCCTTGAAAGAAGTCTTAAAGAGGATTGTATATCCTGAAACTCTTCCCCTTGAAGACGCAGTGATAACGCCTTAGTAAGGTGATCTGCGTAAGATAAGGCATCTAAATTGGCTCTGTTAGACGCAATAGCTGTTTCCAACACCGCGGTTGGAATAGAAGCTGACGACGGTAATGATAGCTCTAAGTCTTCCGCCTCGTCGTCCATACGCAGAGGAACTCTCGGTATACCCTGTCCTGCCGTATCGAATTTATTCATTGCATTAATGAAAGGCAGGTTGAGAGTATTAGCGGACAAGAAACCTGCTTTCCCCGTCCTGGAAGCAAGTTTAAATATAGCATCGTTCAATAATTCAAATGTTCTTGCAACATTATTGGACTGCGACGGAAACTCGGGAGCGATGTCCCTGAACCGCTCAAAAAATTCAGAGTCCAATGACGCTATAATTCTCTTGTCCGGAAGCGCAGCAGTGTGGCCTGACGGAACAACTTGAGGGAGAAAGTGCCGGATGAAGTCCACGGCAGCTTTATGTTGTTCCGAAAGGGATAGCTCCAAGTCATCCGTATCCCTTTCACCATCCGGTCGGACCTCCCGATGTTCCCGGTCGTCCGCCCCCGATGCTTCGGCGGAGCGTACCGACCCAGCGCCGTCGGATAATTCTCGATCCGACACCGTTTCTGTCGGCTGCTGGGATGCTGCGATAAGCTGTGCTATCTGCACAAGAATGTCCGACGTCGAGACCTGCGGAGGCGCAGTCTTTCGCTGCTTCGCCGAGGGCAGCTCCGCATCAGATGGCTCCCGCATACTTTTCCTATGCGAACGTCCGGAGTCCATCGGTCTCGAATCCCTGGCTGCCGGATGGTGTGACCTGGTCGCCGAAGAATCCTTGATCGGCGAAGCTGGTAAAATATCGGCGGTCACGCAGCCAAGGTGCGGTCGTGTGCGCTGACGAGAAGAGGAAGCCTTAACAGTCTCTGCGGACTGCTTATACAACGGAGCGTCCCGAGCGACGGACGTATGCTCCGCTAAAGACACATTTTGTACCACAACATCTGGTCCCAGATGTTGTTGTACGAGAGAGGGACCTCTCTCGCGCGCGGCCCGGCTGGACCTGGACGAGCTAGGAACCGGACTAAAAGGCTTCCTCCGTTCTCGCTTACTATCCGCCGTCACTGGGTGTGCATCTATTATGTTTATAGTGCTCGCATCACCCAAAATTTCCTCTTGGACCGCATCGGACGAACCCGGCTGCCGAACCATTCGGTGAATGGACGCTACACCGGGCGAGCTAGCGGACGACATTTGTCTAATCTCCATGAGCACTTTTGCCGCTAGCTCTGAATTCATTTGTGACGACGGACGCACACTTGAAGAAGATAACATGGAAACATCACCCTGTTCTGGTTCCTCTGAAATAGAAACTGAGAGAGTAGAGTGACCTTGTGGAGAAAGAGCCGGCATCGCTCTTTCTCCAGAAACAACATATCGTGACACACGTTTCCAATGTTTCTCATCCCAATGTTCACATATAGGACAGGGATTAATGCGAGAACACTGACTACAATTAATACAATGATCATGAAAGTCAGAGGAAGATTTCTTCCTATTACAATTTGAACAATGTCCCTTCATTGTGAAAGAACAACAATAAGTCCTAGTTACTCGCAAAAACCCCTGACACAAAGATACATAATAACATGATCCATTAATAAATGAAAAAACAATTGCAAAACAAAATAATTTTGAAAAAATATTTTTTCAGAGAAGCCCAAGTTGCTGAAAAGTAACGTTGAGCCCCGATGGATCCGATGGCAAAGTGTGGTCAAAAATTTTAAATTTATATAAAATAATTAATGAGACACTTTCGGATAATATAAATGTATCTTATAATGAGATAAACTACTACAAAGGCAAACAGCCCCCCTCAAAAAAGGCTGTTGCCAATGAAAACAAACAGTGTAAACACACTAGAAAACATGACTCCAGGCACTGAAAAAACTGGCCCGGAATCAGTCATCAATTACACTCTATCTGATGCAAAACAGAGACTCCCAGGGGAGAATCTGCAGAACATCAGATGGAAGATGCAGAACACAAACGTTATACACCCATGGGTGAAAACGTAACTATGGGGAAAATAACAGAAAACATTCTGTAACCAAGCAACTCTCCCAGGAAATTTTAGAAATGAAATTTCTCAAAAATATGCCAAAAGCATGGGAGAATTGCAAGGGGGGACTTTAGAAGGCTAGGGGAGAGGAAACACTGAATAAGCAGTGCAACAATTAGCAAGAATGACAACAAGAGGCCCATGCCTCGAAAATAGGCAACTTAACATAATTTCATCAAAAAAATTTTAAGTACAGCCCTGATTATTTTTTGCCACTTCTTTTTCCTCTCCTCCTTCTATCCTCCTTAGAATCACATTTTCTCCAAAAATTACGTGTCTGGCATCCTTTAAACTGAGATTTACAAGCACAAAGATCAGTGAGATGTTGACTGATGAAGGGCCAAACAGAGAATGATAATTGGCGCCAATTTCGGGACGACTGCGTCACTGCGCATGCGCAGTAGAGGCGTAATATGGAGGTCCTTTAGGACATGATTTTTTTTTGTTTTGGATGCAAATTTTGGGGATTGGGGGGCAAAATTTGTGTTTGGCCCTGGTTTTGTTTTTGTCTCAAAACATATAGCTTATGGCGACTCAATGGAACAAGCTCGAATAAATCAATTATATCATTCATACATGTAACCAATATGACCCCCCCCCCCCCCCCCCCCCCCCCGCAGTTCTTAAATCATTAAACCCATTCTGGTTGTTTATAAACCTGCTGTTTCTTTGTTTTCAGATAACAGCGATGTTCATAGGAAGCGCAAAAGCCAGCAGCAGTTCCTCTTCTGATCTGAGCATGGCACCACAGAGTAATTATGTCCTTTCTAACGATCTAGAGAGTATTATGAATGAGTTTGAGGAAGAGGCAGTTGAAAATGCGCAACCAGAGCTCCCTGAGGTTGTAGAGTTCGGTGGGATCAGTCGTGATTATGTGGAGGCTATGATTGATGAGGTCCTTATGAATAACATTTCAGAGATCCACACGGCAGAAAATGAAAGTGAAAACGTTATGGCAGTGCCACTATTCTCTGCCGATCAGATGTCACCTACTCATGTGGAATATGCATATGAAAAAGAGTCCCACGCCTCCTCCCGTCACCTTCATGTGAGGACGCTAAATGTTTGAAGAATTGTTGTTGCTGTTGTAGTCGCTTGACTAAGGTGGAATCTGAACTCAATGAAATGCAGGAGAGCATAAACCTTTTACGAGAAGAAGTAAAGCGCCTGAGGGGCGAACCTGATTCGATTACATGTGTCCCTTCAGAAGTGGTAAGAAGTGGTAAGAAATAGGCCTACATTGGTTGAAAAAACTATTACCCCTATCAAATTAGTGGACAAACGTTTCTGGGATATCAAGTTAAGCGAAATTCCCACTTCCTTAACTGAAGGTGAGATACAGATAGCAATGGAGAACTCACCCCCAACCACCACACCTCACAAGAGTTTCTCCATCCATGGTGACATTTTAGAGGTGACATTTTCACAAGCACGATCGGATAGGAATGTGTTTGCAAGGAACCTGTTCAAGAAAATATTTTCAATAGGTGAAGTGTACCAAACAAATGTTTTGGGGATAAGGGAGAAAAAAAGATTTGATGCTCTAAAGATAAACTATATGAAAAATGTGATTTTTTCACATTTTCCTGTACAACCAGCTAGCAAAGAACTTGAAATGAGGGGATACATTAAGAAACTCCTGGACCAATTCACAAGAAACCTATTCAATAAAAAACTTTGCAAACATTGTAACTTTTCATTCATTGACAACCCAACACATTAAAAGATGACATCCAAAATTCTTAATTAATTTTGGAGAATGTACAGTAATGTACTTAAATATTTAACACTCAACGCAGATAGAAAACAGCACTTGCAAAAACAAAAAGCAAAACTCGAATAACTAATTTCAGCCCTTGAAATTTGGAATCTGTCACTACGGCAGAGTATTGCTGTCGCAAAATATGATTGCTACGGCAGTTACTGTGGCATTTTTATCGGAGACGTTCATTTAAATCCTCATTTCTGTAATGTTGGTGCAGCACATGATTATGTACTAACCCTATAGTTAACCATTTACCCAACGTAACGACAAAAACCGACCAGCACTGTATGTACAAAAAATGCCATTCAAATTTTATTATGTTTTAAATTTTTGTCTCAGAACCATAGCTTATGGCCCCTCACTGGAACGAGGTCAATGAGCTCGTTCCAATGAGGGTCATAAGTTATGTTTTTGAAAATGTTTAGTTATACAAGAATTTATTTTGTGTCGTCTTCTACCCACGTTGGGTAAAGGGTTATTTATATTTATTGGTGTTTAAGGTCACATACTTATGCACAATGGCTAATCATGACCATGACAGTTTTACGGGTGGAGGAAGCCGGAGTACCCGGAGAGAACCACCGAGCAACGACGAGCAGCTGTCAGCTCTGCAACATCATAACTCTGAACTCTGCACCACAGCACAGGCAGGGTTAGATTGGTTGAAGACATGCGCACCATCGACGTGCAGTACGCCTCAGTACACGGCGTCATCGTGCCCCCATGTAGGCAATCGGGGTGAAGTGTCTTGCCCAAGGACACAACGCGGTTGCCGCAGGTGGGATTCGAACCGAGGACATCTCGGCTTGCAGCCTGCACCTCTACCAACTGAGCCACCGCGCCCCCGGGTAAAGGGTTAACTCTATTTCAGCATCTATTTAAAATCTGAAGCAATTTTCACTGGGTGGGCGATGGAAGCCCATACTTGGGCTTTATTTTAAAGTTCAGGTGCTGCAACTTAAACTAAAGGCTTCATATCCCCCCCCCCCTTCCCCCCCCCCTCCCCCCCCCCCCCCCCCCCCCCCGGCACCACACATACACATACCTACGCACCACAACGGCACTCCAAAAACATTTTGTTCGGGCAGTTTCATATTTTTACGGGCATGTTAGGGATGACAAAATTATGAAAACTCCTTGACAAACTTGATTTTCGCAATGCAACTTTAGACCTTTACCAAATGAAACTTTTCGACCAAATATTCATCCAGGTACACTCCAAAAAGTTACCGATTACCTCCTCAATTGTAATGTCGGAAAGGCAACTAGTGACTGGATCTCTTACAATCGGTCTCAGATCATCACATTTTTCTAAATTTACCCGGGAGGCCCATCGGACCCCCATCAGCCTGTGTGTGTGTGTGTGTGTGTGTGTGTGTGTGTGGGTGGGTGGGGGGGGGGGGGGGGCATTCTCCTATACCCACCTTGGCGTAATGCACACGGTCTGGAGAATCATTTCACAAACCCAAATGTTCTGCCCTACTCCACAAAAAAAAAATAAAAAAATGGCCCACACGCCTATGACTACAAGCAAGAGTTCAAATTATGTCAACAAGATTATCTGCCCCACAAAAGTTAATGACAGACCAAGAATGTAATCGGTATGACCTATCCAGTGGTATTACGAACTGTTTCCATTCTTGGTCTGTAGTTTCCGATTGTAGGACTAATCTGAGAACTAACGCTGGTTTGTCCGATTGGGGCTCGGTATTGGTTGAGGATGACATTGGGACCAAGTTTAGACAAACTGAATGGTATCCATTATTGAAGATAATTTAGCCTAGACTCAATGTATAGTGACACTCAGTCAAATTTGCCTGACAATTTCGTATGCGTGGAATTTCCACCCAGCGGATGTTTTCAAATCCACCCACGATCTGTGTACCAGGTCTGCAAGAAATTTTGTGACAATCGGACAAGAACTGTGGAGTGTAGCCTGTGCTAAAGGAAAATGTGAACAGACTCACAGACTTCCGCATGCGTGATGGCAATAGCTTATCTTGACTTTGTCAAGTTAAGCTAAAAAACAAGCTGTATCTAAGATCAGCAATAATCTACAGACAAAAACAGCTTCACTCCTAGTTACACACTTATTATCAGGCCAGAAGAGATGAAGAAAAATCCCTCCCCCCCTTTTTTTTGAAGGAATATTCTTCAAAACAAAGAGGGAGGCGCTCTGGAATCAAGTGAAAAGCCGTACCAAATAATCTATATATATTCACCCAACAGGCACCCAGTTATTAATTACTATTAATTATTGGTGCTTAATGCCACCTCAGTAGCTAAGGTTATCGTGGTGATCCCGGTTATTAAAAGTGGAAGCTTCTGATGTAAGCCGGAGTTGGAATACGTAGATAGGTCGAAAACCGGTGATATAACGTGTACAACCTTACACTTGTCCAATTGAATCCCAATGGAAAGTATCTGTTAGAGCAAACACGCTTCTGAGGTAACTAACAGGCAACCCTGTTCAGGTGTATAATTAATTCCAATAATGAAACTCCAAATTGAACAGTGCGAATATACGAGAATAGGAATTCTCCTGTGTACCGTCTCTGGTAGAAAGCTGGATTCAGAACATGGAACAGGCTATGATTAACAGACCCATCATGGACAGTCACCCAAATAATTCATTGTTCCCTAGGTCCATTAGAACCAATCACTGTTCAAAGAAATATACTAATCTGAATAACGAAGCCACAAATTGAGAACGTATGCATAGACGGCCTATTGGAAATTCCAAAACTGATCCAACTAGCCCCAAAATTCTCACAAGCTCTATAAAGCAAAGCAAGAATTTTAAAGAATCTATTCAATAATGCATCTGCATAATAAATATACATATTATGCACGTGAGCAGCAGAATCCCGCATGTACTCGTCTGAATACAGCATGTATTCATGGTAGGACTGAGTGATACAAATGTAACCAGGAAACGGAATGAATAATACAACGTTATTAATGCAGTTAAGCTGAGTTATAAACTCATACGTCGTAAGAAAAGGGCATACCGCTCTGAGCAAAACTTCTCAGAGTGGACTAATTGCCATATTTGGAGAATGTTGCCCAGATAACCGACATGTCAGCCACACAAGTACACGAAAGCTAGCAATATCAACCGAATGTGTTCATGAAAGAAATTCAGAATCCAAAAAAACAGTTATTGTTCAGGAATCATATGCTCGTATATGACTTACACACGAACAACTACAGGAAACATACTAACTAAACAGTGGATGTGCCCATGAGGTCGCCGTTAGAACACAACACAGCCGCCAATTGAGGAGCCATGAAAGGCATGCATATACTTGAATACATACAAGGCTTAAGGGAAGAAAACTACGTCCTGCCCCGTAATCGCCTCTTAACATATTGGAGGGGGGGGGGGTTTGAATAAATCCTATCGAACCCCCCTCGCCCGCATCACTTGAATCGCTAGATAAGTGAGAAGTGAGACCAGTGCAGTAGAATTAAGGCTATACTGCTGCTGCTATTCTCAATAAGAGTAATACAGCTAAAGAGCTTATAGTCAAAGCAATCATAATAACAGTAACCCGGCACGATTTGTAACGCTTTTGTGTTAGTTATCAAATAGTATAGGAACCACAGGGCTCCCTCACGTCTGACCGACTCCATAATGCCATTAAGGACGGAGGGGGCATGATGACCAAATAAAACACCATATAGACATAATATCCAAACCACCCAGAGTGGAAATGTAATCCACAACAAGAGATTGGATAGATATGAAGAGGGAGACGAAAACAATGTTACGATACCCAATCATAAAAACCTAGATGAACTCCTTACATTTGATCTGATATCAGGAAATATATATTCCTGAGGAGTTTAGTACAGGCAAGAAATGCTCATTAATCACACTAGATTAATATAGCGTCATCAATAGGGCTTACAGCCTCAGATAACTAACACCAAACAATACCGGTAGGAAGAGAATAACCTCCTCTAACATAACGGTATCATGTCCGATAGGACAGTGAACTCAGGCTAGCTGAAGCAGCTCAAGGTCTTCCTATTCGTGAAGACAATTAAAAGACTGATTACTGCAGTCTTAGAAGCTCACTACGGAGACTTACAATGCTAGCCATAGCTTAGAAGTCTTCATATCCGTGAAGACAGATATTTTGGTGTAAGTTGCGAACTTGAAAGCTCACTTACATCTATCGTCACGCAAGGTACGGAATGAAGAGCCGCTATTTTTAACAGCCGTAAATCCCAAAGAGACAGTAGTCTCAAGAAGATAAGTGTTTTTAGTTATGATTGCATAATTACTGAAAAACATCACTGATGATTCTAGCTAGGCTACTATGGTGTCAACAATAAGACTCAAGTCTGTGACACCTAGGAAAACAAAGCGAAAAGCATTCTTTCCTCTAGTGGTTTTATTCCCAAAAGACAGCGACTGAGCCTAGCTAACGTAGCTTAGAAGTCTTCATCTCCGTGAAGACAGATATCTCAGTGTAACTTGCAACCTTGAAAGCTCACTGAATGGAGACTTACAACTATCGTCGCACAAGGTAGGGAATGAAGAGCCGCTATTCTAACAGCCTTAATTCCCAAAGGTACAGTAGTCTCAAGGTAGCTACGCAGGTATGAGTCTTCATCTGTGTGAAGACATATCTGTGTCACCTGCAGCCTCTGAAAGCTCACTAAATGGAGACTTACAACACTAGCCGCTAATGTATAAGAAAAGACCGCTGCAACAGTACATAAGGCTACTATGGCGTCCACAATAGCATTAAATGTCTTGACGCCAAGGAACACCGAGACGGAAAAGACGTACTTATTCCTCCTAATGGCTCTATTCCAAACAAGACAGCTGTCCCAGCCTTTGTATGCACTATCGAACCTCTATTTGTAAGGAATAGAGCATTTCTTATACTATTGCTAAGGCAAGAAAGGCGTCGTTAATTGGGACAAAAGCCCTCGACACCTGAGCCAAAAGATCCGGGGAGGAAAGATTCGAAGAGCTTATGACTGAAAATTCATAGTCTTAAGGTGTCCTTCTGTGAGGGATGGAGACTCACCCTCCGTAGCCCTTTCACCATCCAAAAGTTCCATCTGAAAATATGGTCAAAACCATCCGACTGAATGGATGACTGGACCAATGCAGCTCCGTCCGACAGCTCACCACCAGAGCCTGTTGACGGTAGTACCAGCGACTACTGGGATGCTGTGTAACACAGAGCAATCTGCATCAGCCGAGGCTAGCAGAGCAACGATAATCCGCTTGTTACCATAAGCTGCTCACGGGGCAGAGATCTGGCTCCAGATCAACGACACATGTCCCGTTTAAAAATGCCTCGAACGACTATCAACCTGAACATGCGAAGTCGGATAGTTAGTCTGCAGTCAACATGCTTCATCAATGAAGCAGAGGAAGAAGCCATAGCTGCAACCAGACCGGGCTGCAGTGTGGAAGGAGCGTCCCGAACCGCAAGCGTGAACAGGCGGCCCAACTCACTAAAGTTTCTCGAATCAAAAACAGTCGACCCTGACTGCTGACGGAAAGGAGAGGGTTCTCCAGCTCGCGGTCTGCTCCATTCTTCAGCGAGCGTTCTGTTAGAAACTTGTAGGCATCTACCACTTAGCGTACATATCCATGGAAGAAGAGGAAGCCGTAACAACAGCCGACCCCAGATGAAGTGTGGAAGAAGCATCCAAACTAGTCACATTTTGGACAGATGCTCCTACTCATCGAAGTTTCTTACAACACAAAACAGTCGTCCCTGACTGTTAATGGGAAGGAGAACGCTCTGCAGTCGCGAGCTGTCCCCAGATCTAGCTGAGTATCCCACTTAGAAAGTTCTAGGCTAATCCCTTTTCGTGCGCTTCCATTAAGAAGAAAAAGCCATAACTGTCGCCGGCCCCGGCTGCAGTGTGGAAGGAACATTCTGACTTGTGTCATTATAGTTTCTCACAACGGACACAGTCGACCCCGACTGTTAACGGGACAGAGAGGGTTCAATTGGCGATCTGACCCCGGATGTAGCCGGGTGTCCCATAGAGAAACTTCTGGCTTCTTCTACATGCACAGATGATCGGACCGACCCAGCACCGTCCGACGGCTCACTATCCGAGTCTGCGGACGAGTGCCCCATGCTGGGAAGCTGTGCAAATTGCGACAGCAAGTCCGTTACGGAGGCTTCTGGAGCAGCGGCTTCTATTCTCCGCTGCATGTTGCTCCCGGGACGGAGATCTGGCCGCCGATCTCTTCGCCGAACGTCCCGATGAATCAAGCCGATGAATCAAGCCTCGAATCACTAGCTACCAGATGGACTGACTTCAAGGGCAAAGACTGGAGTGTCTTCACTCGGCTACATGAACATCCAAAATTGGTTAGCTAGAGTGCGGTCGCATGTGCTTCGGCGAAAGGGAGGAAGAAGCCGTAACTGCAGCCGGCCCCGGCTGTAGTGTAGAAGGAGCGTCCCGAGCAGCCAGGGAGGATGTTAGCTCTGACTTAGTGCAAGTTTCTCAAAGCAATAGTCGACCCCCAACTGTTACTGGGTTAGAGAATGCTCTCCCGCTCAAGGTCGGATCCCAGACCTCGCCGAGCTTCCAAAAGAGAAACTTGCAGGCTTCATCCCCCTTTTGCCATCGTCTCTGGGTGAGCTTTTGTTTATAAGGTGCTTGCTCTACCCAAATCTACACTCTCCTCGACCGCAACGGACATACCCAGTATTACGGTTCCCACTGTCAGGTAACTGCCTGACCAGTCGAGCTAGCTGCTGGAATAAGAGGCCTTATTCCCTTTATATTCAAGATCACCTTTGCAGCTAGCTCTGTTTGCTCCTCAGACTGTGATGACGGCAGCACATTCTGGACTGGTGTCGCAGTTCCATCACCATGTTCTTGTTCCTCTGGAAAAGAAACTGAAAACTTGAATTATCTTGCGGTGATAGCTCCGACATCGGAACTTCACCGCTAATACATAGCGTGACACCTGCTTCCAAAGTTAGTATCCTAATGAGTCAACCCCGACCACACAACCCGAACCAATAGGAGTGCAGCAAGGCAGGGCACTTAACCCTGATTGTCCACATGGGGGCATGATGACGCCGTGTACTAAGGCATACAGCACGTCGATGGTGCGCATGTCTTCAACCAATCTGCGGAGTTACGATGTTGGGGAGCTGGCAGCTGCTCGTCGTTGCTTGGTGGTTCTCTCCGGGTACTCCACCTCCTCCACCTGTAAAACTGTTATGGTCATGATTAGCCATTGTGCATAAGTATGTGACCTTAAACGCCAAGAAATAAATAAATAACTCTAGAATTCAGCAAAACACCAAAATCCCTGTTAATTGAATACTCCTGTTAATTGAATAATAGTCACAGGCAAAGGGCCTATTGAATTAAAAGGGTTTCACTGTATCTTTTTTTATTTGGCTCAACAACTCAATTGTAATTTCTAATTTTAAATTTGGATTGATAACATTACTATTAAAATGTCCAGTCCACAGAACCCTATTGTTCAAGCACATATACATGTACCTGTCTATGTTCAAGCAAGGTACTTACAGAAAGGACTCTATATCCTAATGTAGATAATGCTAAAATCTGTTTGAAGAATACATCTGCAGACCCACTAGCAGGAGGAAAACAAATCAATGGGCATTTCACTGTCTTAGGACCTGCATCATATAAACGCCATTCCTTACTGTTATCATCATCAACAATAATCTGGAAAGAGAAAAAAATTGATTCATCATGCATGGGAATACAGTTACCTTCACAAATAACAAACCTCTTGACAACCAAAATTGGTATTGGGTGTACGTAGGATTAACTGGCTGTAGCCAATATCAAATTAAATATCACTGAATTTTTAAAACTGGTAATATCGCAACCACGGTATCATGCATTTAAATTCCCACATATTACTGACAGTAAGTGTTGTTCCCCAAATAGGATAACGTGCACACATTATTAGTTCATTTGAATAATAATTTCTCCGATAAAAGTATCCACAACTCTCTCCACAAGCCCCCAATATGAAAATCATGTTTAACTATCTTGGGACCCAGATATGAGGATATGGCTAGACTTGGGTCTATATTTTCCAAATTTTCTACTACTCAGCCAAACCATGACCACCCAATAGGTCCTGTGACCCTTACCATTGTGCACAAATTTGGACCATCTCAAGGCCTGCATGGTCTACATCATACCCAAAGGATATCAGAAGATTGATGGCAGATAATCACATAGTCTCAACAAGATTTTGACCCAACCAAGCCTGTCTGGGCTTCTTCAATGTGGATCTGGCTGGGATGGTGTTGTACAGTACTGTGATCACAAAAGTGAACAGAGAATTTTCATTTGGTAGAAATTATCTGTCCATTTTCCTTTTCACAACACTGTAGAATCCAGACATTTTAAGCTGATGAATTGTAAAATAGGAAGATTTCTGATCTAAAATATTGAGACTTAACTAACATGATCTCCATTTCTTTGGACAACTTCTAAACAGGAGTTAGCTGTCCATATACAATGTAGGCAGCAATGACATGAATGCAAAAGGTTTAGTAAGTCCTGCTGGAGGCAGAAACATTTGCAAAAGATGCACTGAGAAAACAAAAGGTTTTATAGTTGCAATTTTTTCTAGAATTAGGAAAGTTGATTTTAACTAGGTATCAGCTCAATAACAGATCATCTAAAAATGAGCTGCACTATATCTCATATTGACCGTGGCATCAACCACTTAACTAAATGTAATGAACGATTTGGGGAGTACAGTGACTCTGTGGTTAGGCTTGAAAGTTGCACAAACACCTGTTTCATTCCTGTCCTGTTTGTGCAATGCAACGTTAGCATGTCCCTTTTTCTGTTCCAGACAAAAATTCCCACCCGAGTACGGAGTGACCAAATGAAAGTATCAATGGCACTGCAGCTTAACTTGAGTGTATGTAGTGTTTGATGAAAAGGATAATGTTCAATGTTTATGAAAGGATTATGAAATAAGACAAGAATTGTGATAATTGAGAATATGTTAAGTTGTGTATCCCTATATGCTATGTTTTCAACAAGAATAATTTGAGGTGTAGACTGTACTAAATGATTGAGGCATGGGTTGATGTGGCCCTCACAGTTAAGGTATGTCAACCAAAGTTACCAAGTTACAGTAAAATCACTCCAAAATGAGTCATCTTACCAAGTTACAATGAAATCCCTTCATAAATATGACTTGTAGACTCACGTGCCCATCGCGACCAAAATATGCCAGTCTCATCTAGATATCATACCAAGTCATCCTATCAAGTTACAATGAAATCCCTTCATAAAAATGACCTGTAGACAGTGCTAAAAGAATCTAGGTCACATGCCCAAGTGACGGTAATGGCTGACCAATCATGACAGTCTCATCAAAGACATCATACCAAGTTATTCTACCAAGTTACAATGAAATCGCTTCATAAATATGAACTGTAGACTGCTAAACAAATCTAGGTCATGTGCCCATGCGGCCATCATGGTTGACCAGTCATGACCAAAAGAGGATGCTCTCATCTAGACATTATACTAAGTCATCCTACCAATTTACAATGAAATCCCTTCATAAATGCAACCTGTACACTGCGTTAAAGGAATCTAGGTAACGAGCCCCTGCAACCATCAAAGTTGACTGAACCCGACCAAAATAGGACATTCTCATCTAGACATTATATGGAGTCATCCTACCAATTTACAATGTAATCCCTTCATAAATACAACCTGTAGACTGTGCAAAGGATTTTCGGGTTTCGAACCTGTGCAGCCATCACGGTTGACCGATCACATCCAAAACGGGACATTCTCATCTAGACATGACTTCGAACATGCACCTGAAATTTAGTGATGATCGGACAAGAACTACAGGGTGTAGCCTGTGCTAAAGAAAATGTGAACAGACTTCTGCACATGTGATGGCAATAGCTTATCTTGACTTTGTCCAGTTAAGCTAAAAATCAGCAATCGATTTGCGCTGAAGCACACATTGTTGAATATACCGATTAAGGATTCCTGAAGTTTGAATACATATGGGCCACATGCTTTGTGCAAATACAGTAAAGAGATGGAACCTGTATTTCGAAAAAAAATAAACTCTTCCCAGAAAATGTACCAGTCAGTGAGGCATGTATAGAGTAAAATACTGTAGTTATTTTTGGTACTGCATCACTGTCTGTAGCAATTTCAGGTTATGGCAGCAGTTGAAATGAAAATAAGACTTTTTTACAACGATTGAATAGTGTAAAGTACTGCATTGAATGCGATTGTATGTTGAATATACATTTTCATTTGACCCAAAACTCGTGAAAATAACCAATGACAAGCTACAGATTCATAATTATGTGCAGTTGGAGTGAACCAGAAATGTCACAAACATTTAAATTTTCGGACCGAGTGTGTGTTTTTAACTTCACAAATTATAATTTGCAGACAAAATTTTGATTTAAACCACCGATAATTGGGAAAGTGGAGGAAAAAATGCCGATAGGATCACCGATCCAATGTCGAGTTGTGACAGCACAAAAGTGGGTTTAATCATTATCAACTTATAGTCCGGAAACCAATTGTTTACAATTTACTATGTGAAGGGTCACTGTGACCTTGACCTTTGACCTAGTGATAGGGCTCTTTCTTGCACCAATGCCAACCTACCTATGAATTTTCATGAACGTAGGTGGAACCATTGTCAAATTATCATCTGGAAACCAATTGTTTACGATTTATTATGTTCAAGGTCACTGTGACCTTGGCCTTTGACCTAGTGAGTCCAAAATAAATAGGGGTCTTCCACGCACCTAGGCCAAGCTACCTATGAAGTTTCATGAATGTGGGTCAAACCTTTATCAAGTTATCGTCCGGAAACCAATTGTTTACGATTTATTATGCTGAAGGTCACCTTGACCTTTCACCTAGCAAGTCCAAAATAAATAGGGTTCTTCCTCTCACTGATGCCAACCTACCTATGAAGTTTCATGAATGTGAGTCGAAACATTATCCAGTTATCATCCAGAAACCAATTGTTTACGATTTACTATGTTGAAGGTCACTGTGACCTTGAACTTTCACCTAGCGAGTCCAAAATAAATAGGGTTCTTCCTCTCGCTGATGCCAACCTAACTATGAAGTTTCATGAACATGGGTCGAACCATTATCACGTTATCATCTGGAAACCAACTGTTTTGATTTACTATGTTCAGGGTCACTGTGACCTTGACCTTTGACCTAGCGAGTCCAAAATAAATAAGGTTCTTCCTCTCACGAAGTCGAACCTACATATGAAGTTTAATGAATGTGGGTTCAACCGTAGTCAAGTTATCATCCGGAAACCAATTGTTTACAATTTACTATGTTCATGGTCAGTGTGACCTTGACCTTTGACCAAGCAAGTCCAAAAATAATAGGGTTCTTCCTCTCACCGATACCAACCTACCTATGAAATTTCATGAACATGGGTTGAACCATTATCAAGTTATCCGGAAACCAATTGCTTATGCCCGACCGCCATTCATCAAACTATAAGTCGAGTTTGACTTCGTCACAACTCGACTAAAAATTAAGTTTACCATGTTATAAGAAGAGTTTTGAGTGGAATTGTACATTTTATGAGAATGAATTTTAAAAAATATTTACTTTTCAATTTTGTGAAGAAAAGTTCTGAACTTGTAAATCACGTGGAATATTGTGTATGAGGTCACAATTATTTTATTATTGACGATTTTACAAAAGAATTTGAAAAAAATAACCAGGTACTGATGATTAATAAAACAAGAGGCCCCACGGGACCTGAAGCGCTCATCTTGAAAAGAACACAATATAAACAGAGTCCAAGAATGAGTCTACATTAAGCAATCCATATCCATAGGCTACACTCTCTATTCTTGAGTCCCTCAGGAGTGACAAAAATAAGCCGGGCATCATGCCTTTTCTTCAGTTGATCATAATGTAAAATGTAGAGCTCCCCTATGAAGCCCCTTCATACAACCTATGCGGATTAATCTTAGTTACACACCTCTAGAGGGTACTGAATACAAAATTTTTAATTCTTCAGCAAAATGGCCAATTCCGGCTCCCATAGGGAGCCCAAATATTAACCCAGGCTCTCGATTTGAACACAGTTGAATCTGATTTCCCTAGAGATGTTGTGTACCAAATATCAATGCATTCTAACTGTTGGATCTGAAGAAGAGAAATTTTAAAGATATTTCTTCATATTGCACTAAGTTAAAATTTGGGCTACCATAGTGAGCCCAAATATTAACCTATGGATCCGATTTGAACAAACTCGAATCTGAGCCCCCCACCCCCCCCCCCCCCCCCCTCTAGAGATGTTGTATACCAAATATGAAAGCATTCTGACTAGTGGATCTGAAGAAGATTTTTGAAGAAATTCCCTCATATTTAAGTTAAATTTCAGGTTCCCATATGGAGCCCAAATATTAACCCAGGCACTCGAATTGAACAAACTGGAATCTGCCGCCCCCCCCCTCCCCCCCCCCCCCCCCCCCCCCTCCTAGAGATGTTGTATACCAAATATGAAAGCATTCCGACTGGTGGATCTGAAGAAAAAGATTTTTAAAGAAATTTCCTCATATCGCACTAAGTAAAAATTTGGGCTAAATATATACCTATGGATCCGATTTGAACAAACTCGAATCTGACCCCCCCCCCCCTCCCCCCTCTAGAGATGTTGTATACCAAATATGAAAGCGTTCTGACTAGTGGATCTGAAGAAGATTTTTGAAGAAATTCCCTCATATTTAAGTTAAATTTCAGGTTCCCATATGGAGCCCAAATATTAACCCAGGCACTCGAATTGAACAAACTGGAATCTGCCGCCCCCCCTCCCCCCCCCCCCCCCTCCTAGAGATGTTGTATACCAAATATGAAAGCATTCCGACTTGTGGATCTGAAGAAAAAGATTTTTAAAGAAATTTCCTCATATCGCACTAAGTAAAAATTTGGGCTAAATATATACCTAGGGATCGGATTTGAACAAACTTGAATCTGATCCCCCTAGAGATGTTGCATACCAAATATGAAAGCATTCTGACTGGTGGGTCTGAAGAAGAAGATTTTTTAAAATTATCCCCCATACTGAACAAAGTTAAAATTTAGGCTTCCGTAGGGAGCTCAAATATGAACCTAGGGACTTGGTTTGAACATTGAACGATCTTGAATCTGACCCTCATAACAATGATGTATATCAAACATTAAAAGATTCTGACTGTTGGTTCTGAAGAAGATTTTTAAAGAATATTCCCCATATTACCCTATGTAAAAAATTTGGGCTCCTGTATTGAGCCCAAATATGAACCAATGGGCTTTATTTTAACAAACTTGTATCTGACCCCCCTATGAATACTGTATACCGACTATCAAAAGATTCTGATGATTGGTTCTGGAAAAAAAGATTTTTTTTAATTTTTGCAAATATGCTGACTCAGCATTTTTTCGATGCTCATTACAGAACACCCTAACAAAACCGATTGCAATTTTTTTTACCATTCAATTCTACTGGTCCTAAGGATACTTCATACCAAATAACAGTTCCGTGTGGTTTGGGAAATATGGGCGTTTGAAAATATTTTTAGCTCCCATGGTTTCCATGGTGATGCAGGAATTTTATTTTTTTTGCATGGGTCAAGAACTTATGGCCCAATAATACCACATACTTAATTTGGTTTAAACCGGACCATCGGTTCAGAAAGTTAAAAAATTTATAGTAATTTATATATTTTTTATACTTACCAATGACCCAGACTTAGCTGGTGCTAACTCTAACAAAACCAGGGCCAAACACAAATTTTGCCCCCCAATCCCCAAAATTTGCATCCAAAACAAAAAGAAATCATGTCCTAAAGGACCTCCATACTACGCCTCTACTGCGCATGCGCAGTGACACAGACGTCCCGAAATTGGCGCCAATTATCATTCTTACTGGCAGTGCCTGGTCAGCGCTATGTACTCAGCGGGGAGGCAAGAGTTCCCAACTCCAGGGAGGGCCATCCCCGTCTGGGTCATTGGTAAGTATAAAAAATATATAAATTACTATAAATTTTTTAACATTTTTATACTGTACCAATGACCCAGACTTAGCTGAATAGTAAACAGGCTGGAGGGCCTAGGACATAGAGGAAAATCCAATAAGCTCAACTATATAGTAAAGAGGTAACCCCTTAAGGAGAAAAGGAGTATTAGGCTTTACATGTATCTTTCTTATTTAATATTAAATTAGAAAGATACACTACCCTTAATAATTGAGCACAATAACATTCATGTTCTCTATTAACATCCAGTATATCCCTTATACTAATTATTTTTAAAGTAAGCCAATAAATAAAGTAGTCCAGAGAATTGAGACTCTTTATAGTCATTTAAAAGTGTCCGAGTATTGTATATTAAAGCCCGTTTGACACTTGACATATACAAATGCTTCACACCGAGCTACAATTTAAAAATAAGACATGAATGAATTTTAACATTAATATTACACTTTAAAACCATCCCGGAAGCGACTCAGAAATACTGACTTGGAGGAGGCATTCCCTTGCTTTTCACTATAAAGCAGGTGACCTAAGGACACACCTGCCCCCCCCCCCCCCTTCCCCTTGCCCTGGATCAAATAGCCCAGAGCGAAGAGGGCAGCCGGACAGAGTCACTGCCGGAACAGAAAGCCTGCATAACTATAGTTGCAACTGTTTAGTGGACGACATTCTGAGCAACAGATAACGGACCTAAACAATGCAGGTCTCCAGAAATGGACTCAATATTTCTGAGATAAAAATTCGTAAATGCGGATGGCTGAGACCAAAAAGCAGCCTTCATTAAATCTGTAATAGCAACACTATTAGCATAAGCCCAGGAAGTAGAAAGAGCTCTTACTTCATGAGCAGAAATCTTAAGCACAGACTGCTGAGAAGAAGATAAATCTTCATAAGCAGAACGGATAGTTAATTGAATCCATCTAGCAATAGAATGGACCGAAATGTCCTTTCTATTAGGCATCAAAGACAGAAAGAAACGTTTCCGTCCCTTTCTGATAAACTGAGATCTCTGTTTATAGATACGTAACGCTCTAACAGGACAGAGTAAAGGCCTACGCCCGTCTGAAGACGGAAGAGCCTTAATAACAATAGGTTCCGGATATTTATTAGGAGCCTGATTCTTAGCTAAAAACCCCACATTCGTAGTGAAGGTGATAGTGTTCCCAACACTACGATAGTGCGAATCATCCACCGACAGTGCATGAAGCTCACTGACTCTTCTAGCAGAAGAGAAAGCTAAAAGAAAAGCTGTCTTATAAGATAAGAATTTGAAATCTACTGTCCCAAGAGGTTCAAATGGCTTTTCCTTCAATTTAAGAAGAACCCAGCTAAATTCCACTTAGGAATTAATCTAAGAGTTCTGGGTCTATTTATCGAAAAGTTTCTAACCAACTTAGATAAAGAGACATTAGATCCAATTTGTAAACTATCATGATGTGCATAGGTATCAGATAACATAGATCTATAACCCTTTATAGTAACAGGCTGCAGTTTGATTTCGTCAAACAAGTATACTAGAAAGTTTGCAATGTCTGGTATAGAGGGATCGAATATATCTACAGAATGATCCCTACACCAACGACGAAAAACCTTCCACTTAGCCGCATAGTTTAGCAAAGAGGAGGTCCTCCTACAGTTAGAAATCGCGTCCACTGCTCGTCCTGTAAAGTGTTTGCCATGCAAGAAGGACCGCACAACGGAAAAACGTGAAGGTTGAGACCTTGCGGGTTGTGATGGAGTTGGCGCGATTTCCCCTGCAAAAGAAGATCCTCCCGTGGAGGAAGCTTTCGCGGTAGGTCCCACAACAGACACCTGAGTAGATTTATCCACGGTCTCTGTGGCGACAGAGATGCTACCAACAGAATCTTGCATTGAGATTGTTTTATCTTTAGCAATACTTGTTGAATTAACGGCGCTGGAGGATACGCATATCCTATCATTCCGTCCCAAGGGATCGACAGAGCGTCTACTGCAAATGCGCTTGGATCCGGACACGGAGACACATATGTCTGCAACTGATTGTTGAGATGTGTCGCAAATAAGTCTATCATTGGCCGTTCCCATTGGTAGCAAATCTGATTGAATACTTGTTTGTTGAGAGTCCACTCCGACGACAACAAGCGACCCTTTCGTGAAAGGGAGTCTGCTAGCACATTCAGACGACCCGGTATGTGACGGACCGAAAGAAGAACGTGATGTTCTAGCGCAAACAGAAGGATTCTTTCCGTTAGATTGAACAACGGAACTGAATGAGTGCCTCCCTGATTCCGTATATACGCCACTACTGTCGTATTGTCGGATAGGATTTGGACATGAGCATTGTGAAAAATGTCCATCCAGTGACGTAACGCAAGCCAAATTGACATCATTTCCTTGATGTTTATGTGCTTGCACAGGAATTGCGGATCCCAAAGACCCTGGCATCTCGAATCCGTTGGGATTAATGATGCACCCCAACCTGTTTGACTGGCATCCGTCATAATGGTAAAACTCGGATCCGGCAACTGCAGCGGAACTCCCTGAGTTAACCACTGAATGTTTGCCCAAGTCTGAATCTCTTGTTTCACTTGATCTGACAAGAGAACGTCTACATCGAGCGAATGAATTTTCACACTCCAATTCTGAGTCAAGAAAATTTGAAGAGGACGTGTGCGTAACCGCCCCATCGGAATGAGATCCGCGGCGGCTCCGCACAGACCTATCAGTCTCATAAATTCTCTCGCCGTGACTTTGTCTGCGTGCAGACAATAGCGAGCGTAACAACTGACTAATTTCGTTCTGGTTAACGGCAGACGAACGAGATTGTTGTGCGTCTCGAAGCTCATTCCCAGATGAGTGAATGACTTGGACGGCACCAGATCCGACTTCTCCTCGTTTACTATAAAACCGAGACGTCGGAGCAATAGAAGAAGATTCTGAACATCGTTCTGAAGCGTTAACTCGTTGCCGTACCTCTAAGAATGTCGTCCAGGTAGGCCGACGTTACCGCAGACGAATGAGCTCGGAAATAAATCATTACCGAGTTCATTACCCGAGTGAAAGCCCAGGGTGCTAGATTCAATCCGAAGCACATCGCCCGGAATTGATCCACCACTCCTAGGACTGCGAAGCGTAGGTACTTTCGGAATGTCGGATGTACCATGACGTGAAAGTACGCATCTTTGAGATCTATGCTCGTTGCATAATCGTTCACCCGAATACTCGCTCTGACCGATCGAATCGTCTCCATATAAAACTTCGGAGCGACGATCAGCTTGTTTATCCAGCTCAAATCTATGACTGGACGGAACGAGCCGTCTGGTTTCGGAACCAGAAACAGATGGCTGTAGAATCCCGGAGATTCCTGGTTTTCTACGACCTCTACCGCGTTCTTCATTAAAAGAGACTGCACCTCTGATAACAGAGCGTCTCTTTTCTGTGGATTTGACGGAAGATGAGTCCACTTTGGACTTCGAGTTAATGGAGGCTTTCGTCTGAAGGATATCTTTAGACCTTCTGAAGTCACTCCTCTCACCCAAGGGTCGTCCGTAATCGACGCCCATTCTTGTGAAAAGCTCGACAACCTTCCGCCAACCGGTACGCGATAGAGGTTTAAGCCATCACCTCCTGGACCTGCGAGGCCTGCGGTAGGAGAAACCACGTCCTCCACGGCCCGCACCTCGCCCCGTCGACCTCGGGGCGTCCGACCAATTGTCCCGGCCTGAAGGACGTCCCGAACGAGAGTCGCTTCCCTGACGGTCTCTCGAATAAGACCAAGAGGACGCACCGGAACCTCTATAGGAACCTCTCTTGGGCGCATTAGACCCAGAAGTGCCTGTCTTATTCGTGTCTGCTGTATCCGACTTCTTAGGAGCAGATTTGAACAACAGAGAATCCTTAGCTTTCTTTGTAATTTTATCATAAATAGCAGAAAGCTTGCCGTCAAAGAGAAGTTCTCCTGAGACCGAAGCGACTCTAAGAGAGTTCTTCACCTTAGTATCCACTAATGTGGATGTAGCTAGGGCTGCGTCAGGTCTAACCAACTCCAGTTTTGCCACTGAAAGGGCGGAGTTACACGTGGAATAAGCTACTGCCCTTGAAAGAAGTCTTAAAGAGGATTGTATATCCTGAAACTCTTTCCCCTGAAGGCGCAGTGATAACGCCTTAGTAATCTGCGTAAGATAAGGCATCTAAATTGGCTCTGTTAGACGCAATAGCTGTTTCCAACACCGCGGTTGGAATAGAAGCCGACGACGGTAATGATAGCTCTAAGTCTTCCGCCTCGTCGTCCATATGCAGAGGAACTCTCGGTATACCCTGTCCTGCCGTATCCAATTTATTCCTTGCATTAATGAAAGGCAGGTTGAGAGTATTAGCGGACAAGAAACCTGCTTTCCCCGTCCTGGAAGCAAGTTTGAATATAGCGTCGTTCAATAATTCAAATGTTCTTGCAACATTATTGGACTGCGACGGAAACTCGGGAGCGATGTCCCTGAACCGCTCAAAAAATTCAGAGTCCAATGACGCTATAATTCTCTTGTCCGGAACCGCAGCAGACTGGCCCGACGGAACAACTTGAGGGAGAAAGTGCCGGATGAAGTCCACGGCAGCTTTATGTTGTTCCGAAAGGGATAGCTCCAAGTCATCCGTATCCCTTTCACCATCCGGTCGGACCTCATGATGTTCCCGGTCGTCCGCCCCCGATGCTTCGGCGGAGCGTACCGACCCAGCGCCGTCGGATAATTCTCGATCCGACACCGTTTCTGTCGGCTGCTGGGATGCTGCGATAAGCTGTGCTATCTGCACAAGAATGTCCGGCGTCGAGAACTGCAGAGGCGTAATCTTTCACTGCTTCGCCGAGGGCAGCTCCGCATCAGATGGCTCCCGCATACTTTTCCTATGCGAACGTCCGGAGTCCATCGGTCTCGAATCCCTGGCTGCCGGATGGTGTGACCTGGTCGCCGAAGAATCCTTGATCGGCGAAGCTGGTAATATATCGGCGGTCACGCAGCCAAGGTGCGGTCGTGTGCGCTGACGAGAAGAGGAAGCCTTAACAGTCTCCGCGGACTGCTTATACAACGGAGCGTCCCGAGCGACGGACGTATGCTCCGCTAAAGACACATTTTATACCACAACATCTGGTCCCAGATGTTGTTGTACGAGAGAGGGGCCTCTCTCGCTCGCGGCCCGGCTGGACCTGGACGAGCTAGGAACCGGACTCAAAGGCTTCCTCCATTCTCGCTTACTATCCGCCGTCACTGGGTGTGCATCTATTATGTTTATAGTGCTCGCATCACCCAAAATTTCCTCCTGGACCGCATCGGACGAACCCGGCTGCCGAACCATTCGGTGAATGGACGCTACACCGGGCGAGCTAGCGGACGACATTTGTCTAATCTCCATGAGCACTTTTGCCGCTAGCTCTGAATTCATTTGTGACGACGGACGCACACTTGTAGAAGATAACATGGAAACATCACCCTGTTCTGGTTCCTCTGAAATAGAAACTGAGAGAGTAGAGTGACCTTGCGGAGAAAGAGCCGGCATAGCCCTTTCTCCAGAAACAACATATCGTGACACACGTTTCCAATGTTTCTCATCCCAATATTCACATATAGGACAGGGATTAATGCGAGAACACTGACTACAATTAATACAATGATCATGAAAGTCAGAGGAAGATTTCTTCCTATTACAATTTGAACAACGTCCCTTCATTGTGAAAGAACAACAATAAGTCCTAGTTACTCGCAAAAACCCCTGACACAAAGATACATAATAACATGATCCATTAATAAATGAAAAAACAATTACAAATCAAAATAATTTTGAAAAAATATTTTTTCAGCGAAGCCCAAGTTGCTGAAAAGTAACGTTGAGCCCCGATGGATCCGATGGCAAAGTGTGGTCAAAAATTTTAAATTTATATTAAATAATTAATGAGACACTTACGGATAATATCAATGTATCTTAAAGTGAGATAAACTACAGCAAAGGCAAACAGCCCCCCTCAAAAAAGGCTGTTGCCAATGTAAACAAACAGTGTAAAAACACCAGAAAACATGACTCCAGGCACTGAAAAACTAGCCCGGAATCAGTCATCAAATTACACTCTATCTGATGCAAAACAGAGACTCCCAGGGGAGAATCTGCAGAACATCAGATGGAAGATGCAGAACACAAACGTTATACACCCATGGGTGAAAACGTAACTATGGGGAAAATAACAGAAAACATTCTGTAACCAAGCAACTCTCCCAGGAAATTTTAGAAATGAAATTTCTCAAAAATATGCCAAAAGCATGGGAGAATTGCAAGGGGGGACTTTAGAAGGCTAGGGGAGAGGAAACACTGAATAAGCAGTGCAACATTTAGCAAGAATGACAACAAGAGGCCCATGCCTCGAAAATAGGCAACTTAACATAATTTCATCAAAAAATTTTAAGTACAGCCCTGATTATTTTTTGTCACTTCTTTTTCCTCTCCTCCTTCTATCCTCCTTAGAATCACATTTTCTCCAAAAATTACGTGTCTGGCATCCTTTAAACTGAGATTTACAAGCACAAAGATCAGTGAGATGTTGACTGATGAAGGGCCAAACAGAGAATGATAATTGGCGCCAATTTCGGGACGTCTGCGTCACTGCGCATGCGCAGTAGAGGCGTAGTATGGAGGTCCTTTAGGACATGATTTCTTTTTGTTTTGGATGCAAATTTTGGGGATTGGGGGGCAAAATTTGTGTTTGGCCCTGGTTTTGTTAGAGTTAGCACCAGCTAAGTCTGGGTCATTGGTACAGTATAAAAATATAGAAATTTTGGGCGGGGCCAAAAATCTTACCCCTCCCATTACAAAGCCAAATATTGCTTCACAAACTTTGTTTGAACAAACTTGATTCTACACCTCAAAATGAAGCTCCACAGCAAATATCAAGTCATTATACACACTGGTTCATGAGAAGATTTTACAAATATTTTGGAGTTTTTTCGCCCACTCCCTCCCTATGGGGCTGGGCATGTTGAGTTGAACAAAAATGCAATGCCCCTTTGGGACCATCACTCACACAAACTTTCACTTGATTTGGCCCAGTGGCTTTGGAGGAGAAGACCAAAACATGGTGTTGACGGACGGAGAGCAATGAGATTAGCTCAGCTTGACTTTGTCAAGATGAGCTAAAAATCCACCAGCACTAAGTTTGAAAATCTGCGAATATTTGACTGAAGATAGACATGTAACATGTTTAGGGCATCAACCAAAGGAATAGCATGTAAAAATATCTTGGTGTTGCTGCTAAAATGATGTGTGGGTTGAAAGGGCTGATCTGAGGACTCAAGAGAGAGGGAGACTGATATTGAAAGACAACTATTTACTAAGCAGTGTTGAGTGACCAAATAATTTTTCTTTTATTCAAATATGTGTAACAATATAATCTGTAACATGGATAAAATAAAGTTTTTGAGCAGATTTAATGCACCAGACTCCTCAAAACTGAACCTCACAAAAAAAGGTCATGGAAACTAAAATAGATTATGCAAAAATGTTTTGCACAACCATTTTTCGAGTAAGCAAATTTTTTATTTTTTACCCTGACACTGAACTTCAAACAGAGAGGTCCATGGTTTGACCCTGACCAGAGGTAACTGTGTTGTGTCCTTGGGCAAGGCACTTCATCCTGACTGCCCACATGGGGAAATTGTGGCTCTGTGTGCTAAGGCATACTGCACATGGATGGTGCACTTGCCCTCAACCAAAGCTAACACTGTGCAGAGTTAGTATGATGAGGAGTTTGACAGTTGCTTGCCACTGTTTGGTGGTTCTCTCCAGGTGCTCTCGCTTCCACCACCCATAAAACTGTCTGACACAACGTGATCCTGGCTGTCGAAAGTGTTGTTAAACCCCTATAGATAAATAAATGGACGACAGTGGAACCCTGGAAGTGTCACTTTGCTAGAGAAAAAATATTTAATTAACAGGAGTGTACAATTAACAGGAATAGGGTCATTTTCCTATTTTTTAAGTATAAACTGAGCACTTATTCTATTATATCTAAATGGCAGAACTAACCCAGTGCTCTTAAACAAGATATAACAGATTAAATGCCCAAATTAGATGTAATGTGGCCAAAAATGTAACTAAATTTTGGGAATTCAGTTGTTGTCAAAATAATTCATCGACAGATTCAATTGAGAGGAGTTACCATATTTTAAATTTTTGCCTGAAGAAACATAGCTGATGACCTCTCATTGGAATGAGCTCAATGATCTTGTTCCCAATGAGGAGGCGCAAGCTATATTTTGGAAGTAAAAATTATGTTTTTTTAATTTTACAAGAAATTCTTTTGAAAGTGTGATGTTTCATGCTAGGTACATGTAAAGGGTTAGGTTAAAAAATGAATCTCAAATATTTTGAGAACAGATTGAATGAACTTTTCAGTACTGTGATCACAAAGTGGCATTTTTCTTGATCAGATCGTGATCGATTTATGACAAAATTAAACACTAGTGGGCAGATATTTCATAAACTACAGGTGTGACTGTCCCAGATGGGCATGCCCATACCCCCCTCCCCCCCCCCCCCTGGTTATTCTAAGACGACAGGGAGTATAACTAGTGTTGAAACGATTTTTCGACAAGTCGACTCCGACGCGATTAGTACTAAACAAATCTGTTAACTGATTAGTGAATCAATCGTCGATTAGTAGTCTGAGTGTATTATCGAATGCCTTGAAGTTTCCACTTGGTGTTCCTTTAAGAAATTTAATTTTATTAAAATTAATTCAGTGCTTTCGATTTGTGGTGTGTTATCGCACTCACATTTCTACATTGGAAACAAGAAGCTCTCTTTTTCATGCATCTCTAATTTTCAAGAAAATAGATAAGATTAAATTACTGGTCAAAGATTTGTGATTCCATTACACTGATTAAAACACACAAATGAGGTGTGAACATTATGCCTGCAAACTGTTGTGTTATTATAATTAACGCCAACAGGCTGTGACAGCAGAAGTACATCTACAAATGTTCAGCTTTTTCAACACGTTCTTATTTTGGGTAAATGTTGCTGTAATAAGATTGGTCAGAAAACAAAACGTCACATAAATGATATTTCCTATTGAATGAAGTTTTACAACTTGCATTACATAGTGCACATACTGACCAAGCAAATCACACTGTTTGGTCACGTGATGTATTTAATATTCAATGAGGCTATTGTTTATAGTTTGTCTAGCTTTTCATTGGGGGCTGATTAAGTTATGCAGGTCATGGAACAATAACGTCATCAGAGTACACTTCTTCAGTGAACTGTTTTATGCTTTCAAAGTTTTTTAGCACAATAACAAAGTGCAGAAATTTCTTATTAGACCACAACATACAAGGGAATTTTGGGGGAAAAGTTCAATTTTGCTTAAAAATATTTGACAGAACCGAATATTGGAACACCAAAGATTTATTAGACCAATTTATTTTTTGCGGCACAGGTTGTTTGGTCGTAAGGGTAAGGACATGGAGACATAGGCTTCTGTAATGTCGTGCAGTTAGACCCATTAATTGTATCATAATTTGGAAGCCACTCCAGCCAATGAATTTAGTTAAAAACCACAGCTTTGAAGAATTTATTGCTTAGTTTAGCATCTGACATTGCATACCAGACTAGTCGATTAATCGTCGACTACTACCCGGCGATTAGTCGGTTAGTAAAAATCCAAATGGCATTAATCGTTTCAACACTAGGTATAACTTTGGCAAAAAAAAGTCAGATCGAAACTAAAATCGCAGGTGCACAGGTTCCCATGGTAGTAAATATCCGTACCTAGGGTTGCATGGTATATCGATAAACTGATATATACCGGTATTCAAACCAATATCGATTGAATACCGGTGTAATTACAAAAATATCGGTTTATCGTCATTATTTATTTACCCACAATTTAATTTTCAAAATGTCTTGAGTTTTAACTGTAGCCCCTAATAAATAATATTATCCCTTTACCCAAGGAATCGTCCGCATATGCCCACGTAATATACAAATTCAGCAGTTCAAAAAATAATTTTCAAAAATTTCAACAAAACTATATCATGTGACCCCTCATTGGAACAAGCTCGCTGAGCTCGTTCCAATGAGGGGTCACATAATATTGTTTAGTACAAATTTTTGGAAACATCTGATAGATTATTATTTAAAATAATAAATTTTGATATGTCGTCTGCGTTGGGTGAAGGTGTTTCGAACCGCATCATCAAGGCATGCTGATTCGTTCCGACTGTGATGCCTCAAGTCTCGACTGTGGTACGTAGGTTCAGATATCTGAACAGTTTTTGATATACCAGTATACCGTGGTATTTTTTTTGAATACCGATACTGGTATTCAGTTTTGAATATCGTGCAGCCCTACCCATACCAAGTTTCAAAGGAATCGACCCGTAAATATTTGAGAAAGTCTCCGAACGAAATTCTAGGCAATTCAGGCATTCTAAGACAAAAAAGGACATAACTCTGGCAAAAAAAGTTAAATCAAAAGTATAATCGAAGGTGCACAGGATCCCATGGTAGTGAACATCCATACCAGATTTCAAAGGAATCGACCCATAAACATCTGAGAAAATCTCCGGATAAAATTCAGGCATTCTAAGAAGAAGAAGTGGGCACAACTCTGACAAAAATGTCTGATCGAAACTATAATCGCAGGTGCACAGGTTCCCATGGTAGTAAATATCCACACCAAGTTTCAAAGGAATCGACCAATGATCATCTAAGAAAATTTCCAGACAAAATTATAGGCCTGTTTTTTCAAGTCGAAGAGGGGAATAATTCGGGCAAAAATAATCCGATCTCAGCTATAATCGCAGGTGCACAATTTCCCATGGTGGTGAACATTCATAACAAGTTTTGAGCAGATTGGTCCATGAACATATGAGATCTCCACACAAAATTATGTTGCCGGATAGACAAACAGTCGGATGGACAGGGTGATTCCAGTATCCCACATCCCCAACCAATGGCAACTCGGGAGGGGGGGGGGGGGGGAGCGGGCGGGGAATAATAAAATATTGCAATGAAAGTGTCAATGACACTGTAGCTCAACTTGACAAACTTGAACTTGGGAAGTTATAAATGAAATGGCAAAATTGAAAATCGATAGCTCCCATCTAGAGGTCTCCCCAAACAAGCATACCAGGTTTCCCATCTAGAGGTCAATCCAAACAAGCATGCCAGGTTTCAAAGCAATCCGATCATAAATGTGCCCTGTAGGGTGTGTCAAAGGAAAATATTAAGTCTTTTGACTAAACTAAGTTCTAAGAACGTTGGCTGCGGCAACATTTTTTGCCGGAAATTGAAGAAAATCGATAGCTCCCATCTAGAGGTCTCCCCAAACAAGCATACCAGGTTTCAAAGCAATCAAATCATAAATGTGCCCTGTAGGGTGTGCCAAAGGGAAATATTGTGGTCTGACTAAACTGAGTTCTAAAAACGTTGGCCGCGGCAACATTTTTTACAGAAATTGAAGAAAATCGATAGCTCCCATCTAGAGGTCACCCCAAACAAGCATGCCAGGTTTCAAAGCAATCCGATCATAAATGTACCCTGTAGGGTGTGCCAAAGGGAAATATTGAGTCTTCTGACTAAACTAAGTTCTAAGAACGTTGGCTGCGGCAACATTTTTTGACAGAAATTGAAGAAAATCGATAGCTCCCATCTAGAGATCTCCCCAAACAAGCATACCAGGTTTCAAAGCAATCTGATGATAAATGTGCCCTGTAGGGTGTGCCAAAGGGAAATATTGAGGTCTGACTAAACTAAGTTCTACAAACAGTGGCCGTGGCAACATTTTTTGCCGGAAATTGAAGAAATTTGATAGCTCCCATCTAGAGGTCACCCTAAATAAGCATACCAGGTTTCAAAGCAATCAAATCATAAATGTGCCCTGTAGGGTGTGCCAAAGGGAAATATTGTGGTTTGACTAAACTAAGTTCTAAGAACGTTGGCCGCGGCAACATTTTTTGACGGAAATTGAAGAAAATCGATAGCTCCCATCTAGAGGTCACCCCAAACAAGCATGCCAGGTTTCAAAGCAATCCAATCATAAATGTACCCTGTAGGGTGTGCCGAAGGGAAATATTGAGTCTTCTGACTAAACTAAGTTCTAAAAACGTTGGCCGCGGCAACATTTTTTGACATAAATTGAAGAAAATCGATTGCTCCCATCTAGAGGTCTCCCCAAACAAGCATGCCAGGTTTCAAAGCAATCCGATGATAAATGTGCCCTGTAGGGTGTGCCAAAGGGAAATATTGAGGTCTGACTAAACTAAGTTCTACGAACGTTGGCCGTGGCAACATTTTTTGCCGGAAATTGAAGAAAATCGATAGCTCCCATCTAGAGGTCACCCTAAATAAGCATACCAGGTTTCAAAGCAATCAAATCATAAATGTGCCCTGTAGGGTGTGCCAAAGGGAAATATTGTGGTTTGACTAAACTAAGTTCTAAGAATGTTGGCCGCGGCAACATTTTTTGACGGAAATTGAAGAAAGTTAAAAAATTTATAGTAATTTATATATTTTTTATACTTACCAATGACCCAGACATAGCTGGTGCTAACTCTTAAAATATAGGGCCAAACACAAATTTTGCCCCCCAATCCCCAAAATTTGCATCTAAAACTAAAGAAAACATGTCCTGAAAGGCCCTCCACACTTCGCCCCTACTGCGCATGCGCAGTGTCAAGGACGTTCCGAAATTGGCGCCATTTATCATTCTAATAACCAGTGCCTGGTAAGCGCTATGTACTCAGCGGGGAGGCAAGAGTTCCCAACTCCTGGGAGGGCCATCCCCGTCTGGGTCATTGGTAAGTATAAAAAATATATAAATTACTATAAATTTTTTAACATTTTTATACTGTACCAATGACCCAGACATAGCTGAATAGTAAAAAGGCTGGAGGGCCAAGGACATAGAGCAAAATGGAATACGCTCAATAAAATAAAATAGAGTCATCCCCTGTAGGGAAAAGAAGTAATAGGCCTTACATGTATCTTTCTTATTTATGATAAATTAGAAAGATACAACACCTTCCAAAAATTGAGCTTCATACATCCATGTACTCTATTAATATCCAATAATCCTTATACTAATAATTTTTAAAGTAAGCCAATAATAAAGTAAGTCTAGAGAATAGAGACTCTTATACTCCTAAAAGTGTGTGAGAATTGCATAATCATGTCCGTTGACATATGCAATATTCAAAAGCTATACTTTAAAAACTAAGACTTGAATGAATTTTATAAACTTAAACTTCTCACTAAACAACCATCCCAATAACAGCTCAGAATTACTAACTCCGGAGGAGGTATCCCCTTGTTTTCATAGTAAAAACAGGTGACCCAAGGGAACACCCTCCCCCCCCCCCCCCCCCCTTTTTCTTGCCCTGGGTCAAATAGCCCAGAGCGAAGAGGGCAGCCGAACGGAGACACTGCCGAAACAGACAGCCTACCTAGCTATAGTAGCAACTGTTAAGTGAATGACATTCTGAGCAGTAGATAATAGACCTAACAATAGAGGCCTCCAGAAATGGACTCGATATTTCTGAGATAAAATTCATGAATGGATGGCTGAGCGCAATGAGCAGCCTTCAAAAATCTATAATAGCAACACTATTAATGTAAGCCCAAGAAGTAGAAGAACTCTTACTTCATGAGCCGAAATCTTAAGCACAACTGCTAAGCCAATGATATACCATAAGCAGTACGCTAGTTAATAGAATCCATTAACAATAAAATGGAGCGTAACGTCCTTCTACTAGACATCAAAAACAGAAGAAGCTTACGCCCTTGTAATAAACAGATATCTGTTTATAAATACATAAACTGTACCCGGAAAGAGTAAAGGCCTATGCCCATACGAAGACGGAAGGACCTTAAAATAATAGGTTCCGGATAATAGGAGCCTAACTCTTATGCAACAATCCAACCTAAATAGTAACGGAAGTATTGATTCCGAAACTATGAAAGTGAAAATCATCCATCGATAGTGCATGAAACTCACTGACTCTACAGTAAAAGAGAAACCAACAGAATTACTGTCTAAAAGGTCAGAATTTGAAAACTACTGTTTCCAGAGGCTCAAATGATTACTTAGCTAAATAAGAACCGAAGTTAAAATCCGTATAGGAATTTAATCTAAAGATTCTAAGTCTATTTATCAAAAAGTTACTAACTGACTTAGATAAAGAGACAAAAGACTCAATTGTAAACTATCGTAGAGTGCATAGGTATGAGGTAACATAAACCTATAACCTAAATAACAAAAGGCTGCAGTAGATCTTGTGAAACAAGTATACTAAAAAATAGCAATGAGTAGTATGGAGAGATCAACCATATGAACATAATGATCCCTACACCACGACGGAAGAGCCTCCACTTTAGTCGCATAGAATAGCGAAGAAGAGGATCTCCTATAGTAAGAAATCGCGTCCAAAGCTCGTCCAGTACAGTGCTTACAATGCAATACGGACCACACAACGGAATACAAGAAGGTTGCGACCTTGCTGGTTGTGATAAAGATGACACGATTTACCCAGTGAAAAAAGATCCTCACATAGAGGAAGATTTCACGTTAAGATCCACAGTAGACAAGAGAGTAAATTACTGATGATCTCTGTGAAGATAGAGATGCTATCAACAGAAATGTATTGTGGTTGTTTATCTTAGCAATACCTGCTAAAACAACAGCGCCGGAGGATACACGTATCCTATCATTCCGTCCTATAGATCAATAGAGCGTTAACAGTATTAGCTCAGAGATCTGGACAAGCCAACACATACGTCTGCAATTGATTAGCAAGCTGTGTCATAAATAAAACATCATTGGGCGCTCCCATAGATAGCAAATCTGATTGAATACTTGTTTGTTGAGAGTCCATTCTGACAGCAACAAGCGACCCGTAAGAGAATGGGAGTGCGATAAAACAATCAGACGACCCAGAATATGACGGACCAAAACTGAACTTGGTGTACTATAACCAACAGACGGATTCTTTCCATTAAATTGAATAACGGAAACGAAAGAGTGCCTCCCTGGTTCCGGAGATACGCCACTACTGTCGAATTAAAGGACAGGAATTTGGGCATGCGTTTCTGAATAATGTTCATGCAATGACATAAAGCAAGCCTAAAAAACATTATTCCGCGGAAGTTAAACTGATAGCTAAAAGACTGCGGAACCCAAAGACCCTGGCACTTCGAATCCGTAGGGATCAGTATATATCCCAATCTGTTTGACTGGCAACCGTCATAACAGCCACACTCGGGTCCGGCAACTGCGGCGGCACTCTCTGAGTCAACCACCAAATGTTTGCCCCAGTCTGAATCTCTTGTAACACTAGATAGACAAGAGAATGTATAAATCAAGCAATTCATGGATTGCCGGAAAGTTGCCGTCGAAGAGAAGCTCCTCCGAGAACGAAGCGACTCTGAGAGAGTTCTTAACCTACTATCCACGCGTGGATGTAGCTAGGGCTGCATCACGTCTAACCAACTCCAATCAGCCACTGAAGGGCGGAGTTATACGTGAACAAACTACTGCCCTCAAAAGAAATTACATTGAGAATAATATCCCGTAAATCTTTTCTTGAAGACGTAATGATAACGCCTCAGTAAGGCGGATTACGTATAATAAAGCGTCTAAGTTAAGTCTACTATACATAATGTCGTTCCCAACATTGAAATTAGAAAAGACATAAACGGCGAAAAAGAATATATGCAGTCTTTAATCACACCGTCTAGACGCATATGAACTCTCGGTATGCCGTGCTCTGCCAAAATAAACTATATGTAAAAAAGATAAAATGGCAGAAATGAGCCACGCGGACAAGAAACTAAACTATCATGCTTAGTAGCAGGCTTGTATATATATATAAATATATAGCGTCGAAAAATAAAACACATGTTGTAATGACAATATTGTACTGCGTCGGTAAGACAGGGACAAAGTCCCTGTACCGATCGAAAAATCCGAGTCCAATGACGCTATAAGTCTCTTATCCAAGATCGCAGCAATGAAGTCCGAAAAATAATCACTGGAAGAAATGCCAGAAGATATGAAAGGCATCTTCCGATACTACTAAAGGGAAAACTCGAAATCTTTCGAATCCCTCTCGCCATCCTGTCGGACCCTATAAAGCGTTCGGTCGTCCGTAGCTTGATGCAACCGCGGACCGCACCGACCCAGCGCCGTCGGATAATTCCTGATTCGACCGAGAAACTGTCAATTGCTGGGATGCTGCGAAACAACTGTGCTAACTCGGATAGCACGTCCGTCACTGAGGCCTGAGGAGCAGCGGTCTTACGATGCATTGCCGCAGGAAGCTCCGAGATCGTTACCCCGTGCATACTTCCAATATGCGAGCGAACGGAGTGTATAGGCCTCGTGTCCCTTGGCTACCGGATGGCGCGACCTATTCGCTGTGGAATCACTGAATGCCGAAACTGATCGGATACTCGAGGTCACGTAGCCAATGTGCGGTCGTGTGCCCTGCTGTGAGGATGAGGAAGCATTAAAGACAGTCTCTCGGACTGTCAATATAACGGAGCGTCCCGAGCAACGGACATATGCTCCGAATGTAAAATATCTGAACCACAACATGCGGTCCCCTATGTTGTTGGCTTCCTCCGATCTGTCCTCAATCTGCCGTCACTGGGTGAGTACTAAAGTAGTTAAAGTGCTCGCATCACCCAAATCTCCTTCCTAGACCGCAACGGACGAACCCGGCAGCCGAACCATTCGATGAATGTACGCTACACCGGGTGAGCTAGCGAATGTCACTCCGTAAGCGATAGACATATTCGATGAGCACTTATTGCCGCTAACTCTTCATTAACTATGACGACAGAGGCACACTTTTGAAAGACATCTCCATAACTCTTCGAACAAGAAACCAGAAATGCTTGGATAGCAAGCATAAAATAATAATATATATAGCGTCGTTCAATAATTCGAAAGTTTGTGTGACATTATTGGACTATGTCGGAACTGAGGGACGATGTCCCTGAACCGAACCAAAAATTTCTAAGTCCACCGACGCTATCAGTTTCTTATCCGGCATCGCAGCATATGTTGTTCCGAAAGGGAAAGCTTGAAATCCTCCGAATCCCTTTCGGTATCCCGTCGGACCGGATGAAACTTTCGGACGTCCGTACCCGCTTCCGCGGAGCGTCCCGACCCAGCATCGTCGGATAAAATATATGCGACAGATTCAGTTGATGCTGGGATGCTGCGATAAACTGTGCTATTAAGGAAAGCACGTCCGTTCCCGAGGCCTGTGCAGTAGCGGACTTACGATGCATTGCCGCTGGAAGCTCCGTGTATGTTGACTCCCGCACACTTCCTATGCGAACGTCCGGAGTCTGCAGGCCTCGAGTCCCCGGCTACCGACCCAGCGCTGTCGGATAATTCTCGATCCGACACCGTTTCTGTCGGCTGCTGGGATGCTGCGATAAGCTGTGCTATGTGCACAAGAATGTCCGGCGTCGAGACCTGCGGAGGCGCAGTCTATCGCTGCTTCGCCGAGGGCAGCTCCGCATCAGATGGCTCCCGCATACTTTTCCTATGCGAACGTCCGGAGTCCATCGGTCTCGAATCCCTGGCTGCCGGATGGTGTGACCTGGTCGCCGAAGAATCCTTGATCGGCGAAGCTGGTAATATATCGGCGGTCACGCAGCCAAGGTGCGGTCGTGTGCGCTGACGAGAAGAGGAAGCCTTAGCAGTCTCAGCAGACTGCCTATACAACGGAGCGTCCCGAGCGACGGACGTATGCTCCGCTAGCGACACATTTGTACCACAACATCTGGGGCCAGATGTTGTTGAACGAGAGAGGGGCCTCTCTCGCTTGCCGTCCGGATGGACCGGAACGAGCTATGAACCGGACTAAAAGGCTTCCTCCGTTCTCCCTCCGATCCGCCGTCACTGGGTGTGCATTAAGTTAATTTTATAGTGCTCGCATCACCCCAAAATTCCTTCTAGACCGCAACGGACGAACCCGGCTGCCGAACCATTCGGTGAATGGACGCTACACCGGGCGAGCTAGCGGACGTCAAAGGCCGTCGAACCTACTAGGGTCCTCTTAGGCAATTGGCGTATTACATGAGCACTTTTCCGCTAGCCCTTCATTAATTGTGACGACGGAGGCACACTGTTGGAAGACATCACAGATACATCACCCTAATCTTGATCGTCTGAAATAGAAATTGATAAAGTAGAGTGACCCTGCGGGGAAAGGACCGGAGTGTCCAAATCCCCAACAACATACCGTGACATACGCTTCCCATATTGTCATCGAAATCATACGATACAGAACAGGAGTTAATGCGAGTACACTGACCACATATAGAATGATAATAAGGTCAGAGGGAGACTTCCTCTTAAAACAATTGATCAATATCCTTTCAATGTGAAAAGAAAACAAGTCCTGGTACTCGCACTAACCCCTGGCAATCAAAATACATAATAATAATATGATCCATTAATATAGAAAAAATAATTGAAATCAAAATATTTTGAAAAAATATTTTTTCAGAACAGCCCAAGTTTCTGAAAAGTAACGTTGAGCCCCAATGGATCCCAAGCCTAAGTGTGGACAAAAATTTTAAAAATATTTTAAACAATTTATTCAACACTTACGAACAATAATAATGTATCTAGTTATGATTAAAATAACATAAAGATATTATTATTTAGAAATCCCCCCCTCACACAGAGGGCTGTTGTAAATGTAAACAATGAGTGTAAAAACACTAAAATAAGACTCCAGGCACCCAGGCCCGAAATCAGTTACCAAAAATACACCATCTGATGCAAAACAGAGACTTCCAGGGAAGAAACTGCAGAACATCAGATGGTAGATGCAGAACACAACGCCTAACCACCCGTAGGTGAAGACGTAAACATGGGGAAAGAACAGAATTCATTCTGTTATTCAGCTAAAACTCCCAAGAAATTTTAGTAATAATAATTACAGAAACTATGCCAAAAGCATGGGAGAATAGCAAGGGGGAACTTAAAGGACAGGGAGAGAGGAAAAACACTTGAAAAAACAGTGTAACTAAATAATCAGAATGACAACAAAATGGCTGCTGCCTTGAAAATAGGTAACTTAACATAATTTCATTAAAAAATTTTAAGTTACAGCCCTGATAATATTCTGTCACACATTCTTTTCCTCTCCTCCTTTTCTATCCTCCTTAGAATCACCATTTCACTAATATTTATGTGTCTGGCATCATTTAAACTGAGATTTAAAAGCACAAAGATCAGTCAGATGTTAACTGATGAAGGGCCAAACTTAGAATGATAAATGGCGCCAATTTCGGAACGTCCTTGACACTGCGCATGCGCAGTAGGGGCGAAGTGTGGAGGGCCTTTCAGGACATGTTTTCTTTAGTTTTAGATGCAAATTTTGGGGATTGGGGGGCAAAATTTGTGTTTGGCCCTATATTTTAAGAGTTAGCACCAGCTATGTCTGGGTCATTGGTACAGTATAAAAATATCGATAGCTCCCATCTAGAGGTCACCCCAAACAAGCATACCAAGTTTCAAAGTAATCTGATCATAAATGCGACCTGTGAGGGGTGCCAAAGGAAATTGTGGACGTACGTACGTACGTACGCCGACGGACGAGAAGTGATGGCAATAGCTCAGCTTGACTTTGTCAAGTTGAGCTAAAAATCAAGACCGAATGACTAAAACAAATGAAAACAGCATCTCAGATTCAATGTGCTTGAGTTACTTTTCTGATTGGTGAAATTTTAATATTTTAATCTGCCATGGGAAGAAAAGCAGAAAGATAATTTTGACTGGATCTCGACCATGTCACAATCCGATCAAAATTCTGTCTGTTTTGTGGTAACAGTAGTACTATTACTCCCATCCGGAGAGTCACAAATTTAGCACACGCTCATCATCAGTCAAGAACCAGAAGTGGTGACTGTAGAAATAAAACAAGGTGTACGTGTATGTATACTACATATGATATACGAGCACAGGTCTGGAAGTAACTCCTGAACGATCCTTCAGGTTATGTCAATTGTAGAATACACAGCCAAACTATTGGTTTACAATGAAATAATACAACATAAATTAAATTCCTAATCGGAATGTTTTGCCTGTCAGACTTGACACTCAATTGGGACTAACTTGACTCAAACATTACGCACTGCAACCACATATCAATAGAATGGCATCCCATTTACATCTTATCAGAATTTCTGCCAAAATAAATATCAGCTACTAACTTGCGATCTTACCAAAGTGAGATCATGCATTAGTTATTGCTATTTGTTTTGGTTAGAAATCTGTTATGGAGTAAACAGCATGGCTGACGTAGTAGAACGGAGAAGGCATCAAAGCATCCCCAAACCATTTTCTTATAGTGTACAACCACAGGTTATATAGTCTAACTTGTTAAGGGGTTATGATGTAAGATTTTTATCTCCACGTCTTCTGGCATCATAAGTACACTACTCCAATTTTGTTGGGATTTATTCAAATTTCTTGTTTATAGAAATTAATGATTTACCACTACCACTAAGAAATATGGTACACAATGAACTTCTTCAAGGAATGGTACACCATATACCATTCATATTGTGTGCACCTCTACAGGCCTTGACAATTCAGGATTTTGGTTAACCTGTCAATAGGTTACGTGTTTTGAGTTCATTAACCTTTTTTAAGGGTTAAAAAAATTTTTATTGTTAACCTATTGGTTAACCAAGGATTTCTGACACTGTCATAATGGTGACTCACTGTTAAAATATACTAAACCATAGAGTATACTGTACACAGTACAATAAATTGTAAGATGTGGTACGATGTACATTAAAATCAGCATTATTGCAATGGAACCTAGACTATTGGGGTTAATTTATTATCATTCAACTGGTACATAACAACTGTTTACTGTTACCTTGACTTAAGTATAGGAGTCAAAATTCAATAAATACCAGGCCTGGCGGCGGCCGTTTGAGAAACTGACGTGGGCTATAACATCGCCCATGTTAACCAACTGATGGGGGCTATTAGCTATTAGCCCTCGTCCCAAAATTTTTTCTTAGAATCATAGCACCCAAATCCCGAAGGGATCTGGCTGCAAGCCTGGTGTTTTGAAAAATCCAGGGTGGCTGAAAATCGCTCACCTGTCACTGGCTGTTACTTACTTAGGGGTGCAAATTGCTTAACTTCAATTGATTACGATACTTGCCCTATTCGTGAATTATTCAGACTTTCATGCCTGTTCCACTCGAACAGAATGAACAAAATTGCCACAATGTGGCAAGACGGGCGGGGCACGTTTTAAAACTGGAACCCCAAACCAGCCATCTACCAGCTGAGTGGAAAACCCACTACGTGCAATGCTGGTGTCTTAACTAGCCCATGAAACGTTGGAATGTTTCTATAAATTTGAAGGACTGTCAGCTTAGCAGTACAGCGGTGACTTGGAATATTCAATAACTGAAAACGTTTATTAGAAATGTATTTATTATATTAAAACCTGTGATGAGCTTATGTTTACCCAGAGTTCAATACAAATAAAATTTTGTGGGGTGTGACGTAACCGTAATGATGATATTGATAATGTTGCTTTTATCTATTTACAATATTCTGCCAATAAGTGCACTTGCATATACTTCAAATGCTTTGCGAGTTAATTTGATCAATTCCCTTGGATCATGTTCTTGATAAAAATGCATGAATTGAATTTTGAGCATCTGACCGTGTTGACTGTTGTTACGATCGTTACCGAAAAATCCTCAGGCCTGGACAGTTTATTGGAGAATGCCCGAAGGCATTTGTCAACAAATTGCCACAAAACAGATTTGATGAACATGCATGCATACTAATATTTCGCACTGATTCTATTCGAGGAATTGCGACTGACCGGTGCAGTTGATCGAACAAGTGTATAAAGTTTGACTTTCCAACAACGCGATAATGCTTGAGATTTATTGGCTCCGATATCATATGGAAACCCAATTTACCTATATCCATTTGACCAGTGTTATACAGTTGACCTACGCAAGCAAAGTTCTCGAAATTAAGAGCCCCAGAAATCCACGAATCGAACTAGTTCACTGCAGATTCACAATTATCTGTCTCACACACTTATCCGAATACCGTACCGCTAACGTTCGGACTTTGATAATTTCAAAAAATAGGCCGATGAAATCGTCAGATGTGTACCCATACGTGCAACTAGTAGAAAGCTGTATGACAGAGGGCCACCACGGATGCCGACATTATGTACACCATACAAGGTATGGGTACATATAGAAATGGATTGGAGGAGTGTCTAATTTGATGGATAAAGGGTTAATATCTCCGGATCAAATTATCAGATTTATATAAAAAACTATACAGCACAGCACATCAGTAACCTGAATAAATATATAAAGTAACATGACAATCGGACTGATATTTTTTGAGTTATCTCCTGCCAAAGGGATTGGAGGAATTTTCAATTTGAAGGATAAAGGGTTAATATCTCTGGATCAAATTATCAGATTAACACCAAAAACTATACAGCTCAGCACATCAGTAACCTGAACACAATTATAAAGTAACTTGACAATCCAAGTAATATTTTTCAAGTTATCAAATGCCAAAGGGATTGGAGGAATTTTCAATTTGAAGGATAAAGGGTTAATATCTCAAGATTAAAATAACAGATTTACACCAAAAACTATACAGCTTGGTACATCAGTAACCTGAACACAAATATAAAGTAACTTCACAATCTAAGCAATATTTTTCAAGTTATCGAATGCCAAAGGGATTGGAGAAATTTTCAATTTGAAGGATAAAGGGTTAATATCTCAAGATTAAATTATCAGATTTACACCAAAAAATGTACAGCTCGGCACATCAGTAACCTGAACACAAATATAAAGTAACTTGACAATCCAAGCAATATTTTTCAAGTTATCGAATGCCAAAGGGATTGGAGGAATTTTCAATTTGAAGGATAAAGGGTTAATATCTCAGGATCAAAATAACAGATTTACACCAAAAACTATACAGCTCGGCACATCAGTAACCTAAACACAAATATAAAGTAACTTGACAATACAAGTAATATTTTTCAAGTTATCGAATGCCAAAGGGATTGGAGGAATTTTCAATTTGAGGGATAAAGGGTTAATATCTCGGGATCAAATCATCAGATTTACACCAAAAACTATACAGCTCGGCACATCAGTAACCTGAACACAAATATAAAGTAACTAGACAATCCAAGCAATATTTTTCAAGTTATCAAATCCCAAAGGGATTGGAGGAATTTTCAATTTGAAGGATAAAGGGTTAATATCTCAGGATCAAATTATCCGATTTACACCAAAAACTATACAGCTCGGCACATCAGTAACCTGAACACAAATATAAAGTAACTTGACAATCCAAGCAATATTTTTCAAGTTATCAAATGCCAAAGGGACTGGAGGAACTTTCAATTTGAAGGATAAAGGGTTAATATTTCAGGATTAAATTATCAGATTTACACCAAAAACTATACAGCTCGGCACATCAGTAACCTGAACACAAATATAAAGTAACTTGACAATCCAAGAAACATTTTTCAAGTTATCGAATGCCAAAGGGACTGGAGAAATTTTCAATTTGAAGGATAAAGGGTTAATATCTCAGGATCAAAATAACAGATTTACACCAAAAACTATACAGCTCGGCACATCAGTAACCTAAACACAAATATAAAGTAACTTGACAATCCAAGTAATATTTTTCAAGTTATCGAATGCCAAAGGGATTGGAGGAATTTTCAATTTGAAGGATAAAGGGTTAATATCTCGGGATCAAATCATCAGATTTACACCAAAAACTATACAGCTCGGCACATCAGTAACCTGAACACAAATATAAAGTAACTAGACAATCCAAGCAATATTTTTCAAGTTATCAAATGCCAAAGGGATTGGAGGAATTTTCAATTTGAAGGATAAAGGGTTAATATCTCAGGATCAAATTATCCGATTTACACCAAAAACTATACAGCTCGGCACATCAGTAACCTGAACACAAATATAAAGTAACTTGACAATCCAAGCAATATTTTTCAAGTTATCAAATGCCAAAGGGATTGGAGGAACTTTCAATTTGAAGGATAAAGGGTTAATATTTCAGGATTAAATTATCAGATTTACACCAAAAACTATACAGCTCGGCACATCAGTACCCTGAACACAAATATAAAGTAACTTGACAATCCAAGAAATATTTTTCAAGTTATCGAATGCCAAAGGGATTGGAGAAATTTTCAATTTGAAGGATAAAGGGTTAATATCTCAGGATCAAAATAACAGATTTACACCAAAAACTATACAGCTCGGCACATCAGTAACCTGAACACAAATATAAAGTAACTTGGCAATCCAAGCAATATTTTTCAAGTTATCGATTGCCAAAGGGATTGGAGGAATTTTCAATTTGAAGGATAAAGGGTTAAGATCTCAGGATCAAATTATCCGATTTACACCAAAAACTATTCAGCTTGGCACATCAGTAACCTGAACACAAATATAAAGTAACTTGACAATCCAAGCAATATTTTTCAAGTTATCGAATGCCAAAGAAAATGGATACGGACGTCGGACGGACAGACAGATGGACGGACAGACAGATGGACGGACAGACGGATGGACAAAGGATGGACGAACGACGGATGGTCACCCCGGATGCCGGCATTATGTGTACCGTACATAGTATGGGTACACATAAAAAATGGTAAACCGATTTATGATTTTATTAACCGGACGTCCGTTCGCGGGTTTTTATGTTTGCGTAACCTCCAGGCGAACGGTATGACCTTTTGTCTCAACTGTCAAGGCCTGCCTCTACCATTCAATTAATACCATTCATAACAAACTAAAGGTACCTTTCTCAATGGAACACTACACCGAAAACTCTGGTACTCTTGAGACTCTGCTATTTCACCCATTCCCATATACTAGGCATTTACTTTTCTGAAGCTGCTCAAAGAAAGAAAAACTTAAAAATGGTTTACTTTGGATACAAAAAATTATTTAATTTCTATTTCCCTCTAATGCCTCTTTTAACCCTTTACCCAACACACAGGATATCAAAATTTATTATTTTAATTATTGTTTTTTTTTTAATTAAAAAAAAAATTTCAACAAAACTATATTATGCAACCCCTCATTGGAACGAGCTCAACGAGCTTGTTCCAATGAAGGGGTAACATGATATGGTTTTATTTAATATTTTGGAAAAAACATTGTAAATTACGCGGGCAGATGTGACAATTCTTTAGGTAAAGGGTTAAACCTTATGAAGATAAATTTCTATCGCCGTGCATGTATGGTTTCTGTTTATAACATTATGACAATTGATCTCAAAACATAAAAGATGCATGTTGAAGACAATCACTGGTTCAGACATGAAAACAAGAGACCCCTGAGGGCACTCACCTGACATGGTAGCCTAAATATCAACCCAGAGAATTGATTTGAACAAGTTGCATCTGCCCATCCTAAGAAAAGCTTATACCAAATATCCAAAGATATCCCACAGGGAGCCCAAATATGAACCCAGGGACTTGGCTTGAACAAACTTGAATCTCACCTCCATAAGGATGCTGTATACCAAATATCAAATGATTCTGACTACTGGATCTGAAGAAAAATATTTTTAGAGAATATTCCTCATACTGAACTATGTTACAATTCAGGCTCCCACAGGGAGCCCAAATATGAACCCAGGGTCTTGGCTTGAACAAACTTGAATCTCATCCCCCTAAGGATATGCATACCAAATACCAAAAGAATCTGATTGGTGAACCGGAAGAAGATTTTTAAAGAATACCCCTCATATTGCACTATTCTGAACATTTGGGCTCCCATAGAGAGCCCAAATATGGACCCTGGGATTTGATTTCAACAAACATGTGAATGAATCTTCCAAAGATGTTATATGTGAAAAATGAAAGCATTTGGAGCAGTGGTATGGGGGGAAGAAGATTCTTTTGTTTTTCCCAATACTCACAGTGTTAAAAAATGCTGACTCCGCACTTTTTCAAAAGTCCTACAAAAGTACACTATGATAAAATCGATGGCAATTTTAATTTTTTTGGACCTTTCATTTCTGCTGTTCCTAAGGAAGCTTCACACAAAATAAAAATTCTCAGTGCCGTGTAGTTTTGGAGATATGGGCATTTTAAATTTTTGGGGGCATAAATTAGGTACTTATGAGCCAATAAGCCCTCACATCAAATTTGGTTCAAATCGGCCTCTCAGTTCGGAAAACATAAATTTTGGTACAATTTGGGCTCCCACGGGAACCACAAATATGAATCCAGGGACTTGGCTTCTACAAACTTATATCTCACCTCCCTAAGGATACTGTATACCAAATATCAAAAGATTCTGACTGGTGGATGTGAAGAAGATTTTTGAAGAATATTCCTCATATTGAACTAAGTTATAATTCGGGCTCCCATGGGGAGCCCAAATATCAAATATCAACCCAGGGACTTGGCATGAACAAACTTGAATCTCAGCTCCCTGTACCCCCCCCCCCCCTCCCCCTGCCACCCCCCCCTCAGGATGCTGCATACCAAATATAACATTCGGACTGCTGTATCTGAAGAAGAAGATTTTTAAAGAAAATTCCTCATTTTGAACTAAGTTATAATTCGGGCTCCCACTGTGAGCCCAAATATGAACCCATAGACTTGGCTTGAACAAACTTGAATCTCACTCTCTAAGGATGCTGCATATCAAATATCAAAACATTCCGATTGCTGGATCTGAAGAAGATTTTTAAAGAAAATATCTCATTTTGAACTAAGTTATATTTCAGGCTCCATAGTGAGCCCAAATATGAACCCAGGGACTTGGCTTGAACAAACTTTAATCTCACCCCCTAAGGATGCTGCATTCCAAATATCAAAAGATTCTGATTGGTGGATTTGAAGAAGATTTTTAAAGAATATTCCTCATACTGCACTAATTTAAACATCTGGGCTCCCATAGAGAGACCAAATATGGACCCAGGGATTTGATTTCAATAAACATGTGAAACATCTTCCAAAGATGTTATATGTGAAATTTGAAAGCTTTTGGAGCAGTGGTTTGGGAGAAGAGTAGTCTTGAATGTTTTTCCCATTACCCACAGTGTTAAAAAATGCCCCAAAAAGTACCCTATGATAAAACCGATAGCAATTTTTTGGACCATTCCGTTCTGTTGGTCCTAAGGAAGCTTCACACCAAATAAGAATTCTCAGTGCCATGTAGTTCTGGAGATATAGGCATTTTAAATTTTTTCTATTTTTTGCTCCTGCAGTTCCCATGGGGTGACGGGAAAATGTTTTTTTTTGCATAAGTTAAGTACTTAGGACTCAATAAGCCCTCATATCAAATTTGGTTCAAATCAGCCTCTCGGTTTGGAAAATAGTAATTTTGGGCGGGGCAAAAATTCTTGTCCCTCCCATAATGTCGTCAAATATAGCTCCACAAACTTCTATGAACAAATCTGAGTCTACACAACAAAAGGAAGCTGCACACCAAATATCAAGTCTCTGTTACTGTGGGTTCATGAGAAGAAGATTTTTTAAGATTTAAGCACACTTTTTGGGTGTGGCCCTGACGAGGGACGAGGCAACTTGATTTGAACAAAATCAAAATGCGATGTCATAACAAACTAGTATCTCAAATTTCACTTAAATAAGTTCAGCTGTTTTGGAGAAGACGCAAACACCATGTTCACAGACGACAGACAACAGACGGCGGACGGTGAGTGATCACTATAGCTCCCCTGACTGAAAGTCAGTCGAGCTAAAAATTCCTTCATATTGCACTAAGTTAAAATTCGGGCTCCCATACAGAGTCCAAATACTAACCCAGGGACATGATTTGAACAAGCTTGAATCTTACACTCCTAGAGATGTTGTATACCAAATGTTAAAAAATTTATAGTAATTTATAAATTTTTGATACTTACCAATGACCCAGACTTAGCTGGTGCTAACTCTTATATTCTAGGGCCAAACACAAATTTTGCACCCCCCCCCCAATCCCCAAGATTTGCATCAAAATCCTAAAATTAGATGTCCTATGTGGTCCTCTATACTATTATCCACTGTGCATGCGCAGTGTTATGGAAGTCCGAAATTGGATCCAAATCCTCATTCTTACAACCAGTGCCTGGTAAGTGTTATGTAAACACCGGGGAGGTATGAGTTCCCAACGCATGGGAGGGCCATCCTCGTCTGGGTCATTGGTAAGTATAAAAAATATATAAATTACTATAAATTTTTTAACATTTTTATACTGTTTACCCAGACTAAGCTGAATAGAAACAAGAGGCCCCAAAGAGGCTTTATCGCTCACCGGCCTAAGTGGTTCAAGAAGTATTTGGGGTCACATTCAGTTAGACATGGTTCATCAACACTACAAAGGAATGAAGTCATGAGAGACAAATGTTATGGAACTAGGGACATGGCTTGAACAAACTTGAATCTTACCCCCCTAAGGATGCTGCATACCAAATATCAAAAGCATTCATCTGCTGGATCTGAAGAAGATTTTTTAAGAAAATTCCTCATTTCGAACTAAGTTACAATTCAAGCTCCCACAGTGAGCCCAAATATGGACCTAGGGACATGGCTTGAACAAACTTGAATCTCACCCCCCCCCCCTCCCTTAAGGATGCCGCATACCAAATATTAAAACATTCTGACTGCTAGATCTGAAGAAGAAGATTTTTAAAGAAAATTCCTCATTTTGAACTAAGTTATCATTCAGGCTCCCACAGTGAGCCCAAATATGGACCTAGGGACTTGGCTTGAACAAAGTTGAATCTCACCCCCCTAAGCATGCTGCATACCCAATATCAAAAGATTCTGCCCGCTGGATCTTGAGAAGAAGATTTTTAAAGAAATTTGCCTGAAATGCACTAAGTTCAAATTTAGGCTCCTATACTGAGCCCAAATATGAACCCAGGGGGCCAATTTGAACAAACTTGAATCAGATATACCCCTCAATGTTGCATACCAAATATCAAAAGATTCTGCCTTCTGGATCTGGAGAAGAAGATTTTTCAAGAAATTTACCTGAAATGCACTAAGTTCAAATTTGGGCTTCTATAGTGAGCCGAAATATGAATCCAGGGAGCCAATTTGAACAAACTTGAATCTGACCCCCCTAGAGCTGATGTATACCAAATAGGAAAGAATTCTGCCTGGTGGATCTGAAGAAGAAGATTTTTTTTAATTTTGGAAAGAAATTCATGGGTGCTATCAGAGTTATGCCCCTTGTGGTGCCCCCTGTGGGTGCGGCAAGTTTATTTGTACAAGTTTGAATTGACATATGATAGGAAACATGCACACCAAATTTGGTTCAATTTGATCCAGTAGTTTGGGAGGAGTAGTCGATAATGTAACAGTGACCGTTGGGAGCGGGAGAGCAGGAGAGTGGAAATTCACTCTCCACTTTTAGATTTTACGAGAGTGAAAAATTTTAGGAGAGTGATTTTTAAAATAATGCCTCGGGCCAATTCGCCCTCAGGTGGAATAACGAGGATTGGTGGTGCTTGCTGTTGAGAAATCAGTAGGCCTAATAACGCGCGATTTCCAAAATAATTGGTTTTATGACGTTTCGGCCTTGAGACGTTTCGGCCCTAAGAGGCCAAAACGTCTTAGAAATTGGGCCGAAACGTCTTCACATTCGGTAATTCTTTTTTAGATGTGATTGTGTGGAGGGGTTAAAGTATGCTATCACCAGTATCGGCGCATTTCGTTTCTCTCTTCAAGCATCGTGAAAGCGAAACTCGAAATGCACCCCTTCTCAGCAAACCTGTCGTCAGCGACCACCTGTCTTTAACGACCATTTTTGGCAAGTCCCAAGGGTGGTCGCTCATGACCAGGGGTCAGCCTGGCAGCTGATTTTAGGGAGAAGTGACTTCTCCCTTCAGAGACTTTAGGGAGAAGTCAGGACCCAGGAGGGAGAAGTCAGTGGACATGAAGGAGAAATCAGAAAAAAAAACCATAAAACGTATATGACATCGTGACAAAATAAATGAACATAGAGGACACAATTGTGGAGAAAAAAATAAATAAAAGTTTATACAAACACACACAAAACTAAGTCAAGATGGTTACATAACAGAATGTAGGTTAAAATCCCCCACCCCACCCTACAAAAAACTGTGTCGTTCATGGTTTCTGAATACCCCCTAACTCTTTGCCTAACAGTGATGACTAAGGTTACCGTGCAGTTGATTTTGTATTTGCCTCAACGATGTGGATTTGAAATTTAGTATGACCCATGGTGAGAGTGTTCTTCTCTGTAAAAGAAGGTATATTCTTTTTAAAAAAATATTTAAAGTGTTTAAAATAAATTTCAAGTTCATATAAGAAGCTGGGTCATTCATGGTTTCTGAATACCCTAACTGAGTTGAAAAGCGTAGTTAAAAAAGTTTTCGATATCCTTCGTAAATTAAGCGTTATTAACAATTTGAGTTAATTAATTTCCTTGGTAAATGACAAAACATTTCAGTTGTCTCCCTTCCCGGCTGCGCTGGGTAAACTAATAATACACTGTTCAGGAAACTGACAATTTCTGCCAACCATCTTTCACTGACACGACGTGCGATTGGTGCTTTGAAGGTCTGCCATTCTTATCCATCCAAATACCTGTGATTTTTATTGTAGCCTTATTACATTTCACCCCCTTCCAACAAACTTCACAAGTTTTCAAAGAAAAACATTCAATGCAAATTGCGGGGCGAATTTCAATGCAGCCAATTTTTCAGTGGAACAGAGCGTAACCGCAAGCAATTTCGATATGGACGGACTGTCTCCAATACATTTTTTTTGTTTTGAAACGATGGTTAACTTTAATAAATTCTAATTAACTCGATGCGTGTCTTGTGTGATTCGTTGTTGTCTGGTACTTTGTTTTTAAATAGCCATTTTGTGCTGGTTGCTATCAGTTGGGGCGAATTGTTCGAACGACTACGCCATTGCAATTCTTTTCAGGAATATAAAATTGGGCTAGTTTAGGCTATTTTCATAGCCGTGTGACGGACTTTAACAGCAACCATGTTTACTGTTTTTTGCGGAAGCGTGTGTTTTTAAAAAATAAAACATAAGAAAATACAGTAAACTGCCATGTCTCCCAAGGAAGTTTGGGAGGGCGACTTGAATTTCACCCCCAATGTAAGCCAAGGCGACTTGAGGAATGACAAGGCGACTTCTTCGCCCAAGTCGCCCACTCGGCTGACCCCTGCTCATGACAGGTTCTTCTGTACTTTGCACTTCTCCGACGAAGGCTTTGAACACGACCGGAAGATAAACGTGCGCGACTAATTACTCGCGGTATACGAAAAAGCGGTGCGCGATGGTGCGCTGGCGCGATCGCTCGCCGTTCCCAATGGTCACTGATGTAAAGTTCACAACGGACGACGACGGACGTTAAGTGATAAGTTAAGCTCCCTTCGGTGAGCTAAAAAGGCTGGAGGGCCTAGGACATAAAGGAAAATCCAATAGACTCAATTACATGTAAACAGAATTATCCCCTCCAGGAGAAGAGAAGAACAGGCTTTACAAGTATCTTTCTTGTTTATACCAAAAAAGAAAGACACAATACCATTCCGTAATTGAAGAGGAAGTCCTCCTACAGTTAGAAATTGCGTCCACTGCTCGTCCTGTAAAATGCTTGCCGTGCAAGAAGGACCACACAACAGAAATACGTGAAGGTTGAGTGCTTGCGGGTTGTGATGTAGTGTGCACGATTTCTCCTGCGAAAGAAGGTCCTCCTGTGGAGGAAGCTTCCGCGGAATGTCCCACAACAGACACCTGAGTAGATTTATCCATGGTCTCTGGGGTGACAGAGATGCTACCAACAGAATCTTGCAGTGAGATTGCTTGATTTTTAGCAATATCTGTTGAATCAACGGAGCTGGAGGATACGCGTATCCTATCATTCCGTCCCAAGAGATTGAGAGGGCGTCTACTGCAAACGCTTGAGGATCTGGGCATGGCAACACATACGTCTGCAACTGATTGTTGAGATGCGTCGCAAATAAGTCTATCATAGGACGATCCCATTGGCAGCAAATCTGATTGAATACTCGTTTGTTGAGAGTCCATTCTGACGGCAACATGCGACCTTTCCGAGAAAGGGAGTCTGCTAGAACGTTCAGACGACCCGGTATATGATGGACCGATAGGAGAACTTGATGCTCTAGGACAAACAGAAGGATCTTTTCCATTAAATTGAACAACGGAATGGAATGAGTGCCTCCCTGGTTCTGAATATACACTACTACTGTCGAATTGTCGGACAGAATTTGAACATGCGAATTCTGAAGAATGTTCATCCACTGACATAGCGCAAGCCAAATTGACATCATCTCTTTGATGTTTATGTGCTTGTTTAGGAACTGCGGATCCCAAAGACCCTGGCACCTCGAATCTGTTGGGCTCAGAGTTGCACTCCAACCTGTTTGACTCGCATCCGTCATTATCGTAAAACTCGGATCCGGCAATTGCAGTGGTACTCCTTGAGTTAACCACTGAATATCTGCCCAAGTCTGAATCTCTTGTTTCACTTGATTCGACAAGATGATGTTTGTTTCGAGCGAACGAGTCTTCACACTCCAATTCTGAGTAAAAAATATCTGGAGTGGACGAGTGCGTAGCTGCCCCATCAGAATAAGATCCACAGCGGCTCCGCACAAACCTGTCAGTCTCATAAATTCTCTCGCTGTTACTACATCTGAGTGAAGACAAAAGCGAGCTTAACAACTGACTAATTTCGCTCTGGTTAACAGCAGACGAACGAGATTGTTGTGCGTCTCGAAGCTCATTCCCAGGTGGGTGAATGACTTGGACAGCACTAGATCCGACTTCTTTTCATTTACAATGAAACCGTAATGTCGGAGCAGTTGAAGCAGACTCTGAACATCGTTCTGAAGCGATAATTTGTTGGCGTACCTCCGAAGAATGTCATCCAAGTAAGCCGATGTTACTACAGACGAATGAGCTCGGAAATGAGTCATTACCGAGTTCATTATTCGAGTGAATGCCCTGGGCGCTAGATTCAGACTGAAGCAGATTGCTCGGAACTGATAAACGACTCTTAGGACAACGAAGCGAAGATACTTTCTGAACGCCGGATGTACCATGACGTGAAAGTACGCATCTTTGAGATCTATGCTCGCAGCATAATCATTCACTCGAATGCTCGCTCTGACCAAGCGGATAGTCTCCATATAAAATTTCGGAGCCATGATCAGCTTGTTTATCCAGCTCAGATCTATGACTGGACGAAACGAGCCGTCTGGTTTTGGAACCAGAAACAGGTGACTGTAGAAACCTGGAGATTCCTGGTTTTCTACAACCTCTATAGCGTTCTTGTCCAGAAGAGACTGAACTTCTAATAGAAGCGATTCTCTCTTCTGAACATTTGACGGAAGCTAAGTCCAACATGGAGGTTTTTCCTTGAAGGACAGTTTTAGACCTTCCGAAATCACCCCTTGCACCCATGGGTCATCCGTAATTGATAACCAATTGGTTAAGAATCTCGACAGACTTCTGCCAACTGGAATGCAATAGAGGTTTAGACCATCACCTCCTGGCCCTGCGAGGCTTGCGGGAGGAGAAACCACATCCTCCACGACCCGCACCTCATCCAGTCGACCTAGGGCATCTGACCGGTTATCTCGGATAGCATACTCGCTACTCTGACAGTTTCTGGAGTAAGACGTAGAGGCTTTCTTAGATCCTCTATAGGAACTTCCCTTGGACGTATTCGCCCCCGAAGTGCCTGCCTTACCCCTCACTGCTGAGTCCGACTTTTTGAAGCAGATTTAAAAAGCAGAGAATCCGAAGCTTTCTTAGTAATCTGATCATAGAATAGAAAGCTTTCCGTCGAAGAAAAGCTCTCCGGAGACCGGAGCGACTTGAAGAGAGTTTTTTACCTTACTATCCACTCTAGTGGATGCAGCCTAGGGCTGTGCGATATGGGAATCTGAATACCGGTAATGATATCAGAAAAAATATCGCAGTGTACCGGTATATCGTGCAGCAGTGGGTGAAAGGGAAAAGTAGTCAGATACTGTTGCGTTGTCAACTAACAATGGGGATGTGCTACCGGCAGTGAAACGACAGCGTTTCATTTGATGTCAGTTTGGACAAATAAATAACCACAAAACATTTTCAATAACTCATATCTTCGTATTGCTTTCATAATTTCTAAGAGTTTTACGTTTTCATTTATTTTTCGAATCCACCTATATTTTCAAAACTAGATCGACAGTCGATCTAGTTTTGAAAATATAGGTGGATCATCGACTCGGAACTTTGCAATGAACGAAAAATGGCCGACTTTTGTTGTTTGTAGATTCCAAATATAGATCTGTGGTTCGGATTTTAAGGGAAATAACTTGTTGGCAATCTTGATGAAAAGCGGGAGGTAAAGATGCCGGCACATTTATTTAAACTGGCTGTTACATTTATACCATCTTTGGCACGAGCGAAACACAGGCTTGTCACTAGGGGTGGGTTGTTACAGTTCTGAAACACAGTTAAGGGTCCCTTAGTTCAATATACCCCCTACATATATAAGATATATGAGCATATATTGAACTAAAGGCGCTGTATAACTTATCTAAATTCAGTTACCCGAGGCCTGTAAGAGCCGTTATGTGGGCTGATTTTCAAAGGGAAATTTTTGAAACACAACAACACCTTTGTAAAATATATATATTTTTATTCTCTGAAACTTCGTTTTATGTATAATGTAGTATGTTTTCAAGTTGAAAAATAAAATTTCAACATGAATGTAATACAATGTATATAAAGTTTAAAAATAAAAAAAACGTACCCGTAACAAAAACTCAGTTTATCATTATATATAAAACCCTTTAGTGAACTGTCAATCAAAATGTAATACCTTTTCAATGGAGGCCAGTTAATTAAATGAACAAGATTTGCTTCAAAACTTAGATTTACAGGGGCAGGCTTAACCTACTCCCCCCCCCCCCCCCCCACCCCCCCACACTTAATTTTTCTCAAGTAGTCAAAGGTTCAACAATTTATATTTTTATGTACATAGCTCAGTTTGCAGCTAAGAAAGATAGCATGTTGACTTTCTCTGGCTTCAGACACGAACATTTAGGTTCTACTATCTGTCCAGATTTGTTAAAAAGTCTCTCTGAGGGAACGCTAGTAGCGCAAACACAGAGATACTTTTTAGCAAATTTGGCCAGAGTTGGAGACCTAGACGAGTTCATCCGCCACCATTCTAGGGGATTAGTGTCACTGTCGGGAGCATCAGCCCCAAGATACAATGAAATCTCCTTATCAGCACAATACAATTTCTCACTCTGTTGAGGTAATTTGCTTTTGAATAGGCTACCTATTGTCTATTTTTTCTTTGTAGCTGGTTCCTCAACATTATCAACATTGTCTGTCTTACTAATTGCACCATTGTCTGAAGCATGCATAGATTCATCACTTGTGATTTCATCTTTCACACACTCGTACTGCTCGTCTGACAAATAAGTGTTCTTAAATCGTGGTTCTACAAATGATGCAATTGAAATTATATGAACAGTTTTTTCATCACAATATTTGTTACTTATATATGACTTAATACGATTTTTTATGTCACTTGTTAGAGCATGTGAGTCATTTTTAGTGTCTAATACTAGCTGATATGCTTACATAATGTTCAGCAGACAGTATATCTGTGAAATCACTGACGGGCTTGAGAGAGTCACAGGCAGCTTCCATGACTTGACTGTCTAGCCAAGTTGGCACAAGATGGGAAGTTTTTCTATGTGCACTTAGCTCCTTTCTTATAGCTGACTCCTGTTCTAATACCCGATTCATCATGTCTTGTGGGACATAACGAATGTTTGGGTAAACCCAACTCATCCTGAAACACTCCTAAATTACGCCTGTGAACCCAACTACTTGAAAATGTCGAAACAATAGATCTGCACACACCAAGCATTCGACTAACACGGTTGTCACTTTTAAATGAATTTGTAACTGCCAGATTCAAATTATGGCCAAAACAGGACAAGTGACCCCAGTTTAACATTTTAACAGCCAATAAAATATTGGATCCATTATCCGTTGTTAAACACACTAACTTTTCACTGTTGAGTGAATCCATGAATCTGAAGTTTCACTAAGTACACAGGAAATATTTTCCCCTGTGTGGTTCTCGGGAAAATATAATGTTTCCATAACACGGGAACGTAGTTTCCAGTCACTGTCTATAAAATGAACTGTTAGTCCTAAATATGGAACCATGCCGATTGACAACCATAGATCAGTTGTTAGAGAATAGAACTCTGCATCAAAGACTTCACGCTGAACACGTTCACACAGATCGTTGTACAGCCCAGGGATAGCTGTTTGAGAAAAGTACTTTCTCCCTGGAAGCTCATACTGTTTGTTAAAAGATTTGAGCATTTCTTTGAAAAAAGGTTGCTCAACCGTATATATCGGCACCATGTTTCCGGCAAGATATTTCGTAACAGAGTCAGTTAACTGGTCCCACCTCTTTGAGTGTCTATCGCAACTTGACATGCCGGCAAAAGTAGATGCAATTGTTGGCTGGGTACTAGTCAATTTCTTTGGTTCCTCTGCAGGTTCCGACTCTCTCTCTTTTTCTGTGTTGCCACTTGACTATACAGAATAGGGTGGTTTGCTCTCAAGTGGGCAAATAAATTGGTTGTATTTCCTCCGTGAGAAGTAACAACCTTCTGGCACATTTTGCAGATGGGTTTTGTCTCATCTTTGGGCTTTCTGTTCTCATCCGGTTCAAAGCCAAAATAAGCCCATATTATTGAAGTAGCTTTTGATTTTGTTACGAGATCCATTCTGATAACTAGTGATTAACTGATTTTCCTATAAAATTTCGGGACATATATACCCTGTAGTGCGAAATTGTTTGTTTTATGGGACGCACAAAATTTCTTTTTAGTTTTTCTTCTGTTGGGCCGATGTTATGACAAAACTGTAAAATAAGGAAAGACATAATTGTTCGGTTAACTTTTGTGTCGTTTTCATCGAGACGCAAACAAGCAGCTAACTATAAGGGATAAAAGAGAGTAGTTTTACTGTTGTTCTAGCGATAAGTATGGCTTGCTGATTACAGTTCAAACAAATGCGACCAACAGCAGGTGACCGTGTTTTTACAGCGTGACAGTCGGGCGTGTTTTCCATGTAACAACAAACTATTTGTGTGATGTATGCTACTTTAATTATTTACTAATTAAAAATAATCAAAGAAATTTAGCAAACAAGTATTAAATTTTCATTTCATAATTTCTCCATGAATGCTTGCATGACGGTGTCGATAAACGAGATAGAACATTACTCTCGTCATCTCTCGCTGTTTATCATTTGTTCACGAAATGACGAAAGATAAACTTCCTGTATTTTCAAAGCAAATTTCTATGCGATTTTACGAAAAAACACATGTTGAAATTTTATTATCATGTGACCCAAACCAATATCGTTACAGACGAAACACCGGTATTGCCCAAAAATAGACGATATTTAACCGGTACCGATTTCAATACCGGTATATCGAAATATCGCCCAGCCCTAATGCAGCCAGGGCAGCATCACGTCTGACTAACTCCAGATTTGCCACTGAAAGGGCGGAGTTATACATAGAATATGCTATAGCCCTCGAAAGAACTCTTAAGGAAGTTTGAACATCCTGGAATTCTTTCCCTTCGAGACGTAATGATAACGCTCTCGTAAGGTGATCTGCGTAAGATAATGCGTCTAAATTAATTCTATTAGATGAGACTGTCGTCTCCAGTATACTAGAGTTAATAGACAATGGACGCCAGCAATGACAACTCCAAGTCTTCTGCCTGGTCGTCCAAACACAGAGGAACTCTCTGCATGCCTTGTCCTGCCATTTCAAATCTATTTCTAATATTGATGAAAGGCAGCTGTATAGCGCTAGGTGATAAGAAACCGGATTTGCCAGTCTTAGAGGCTAGCTTGAATATAGCATCATTCAAAAGTTCAACGGACGCATGCTCCGACTGACAAACGTTACGTACAACAACATCTGGTCCCAGATGTTGTTGTAAGAGAGAGGGGCCTCTCTCGCTCGCAGTCCGGGCAGACCTGGATGAGCTAGGTACTGGACTGATTGGCTTCCTCCGTTCCATCCTCGGATCTGTCGTCGCCGGGTGTGCATGATCCACGTTTATAGTGCTCACAACAACGATCTCCTTTCCTGGACCACAATGGACGAACCCGGCGTCACAACCATTTCGTGAATGATTGCTTCACCGGGCGAGCTAGTGGGCGACAATGCCGTCGATCCTACGTGGGACCTCTTAGGCATTTGCCGAATTTCATTGCCGCTAGCTCTTCATTTGTCTGCGATGACGGAGGCACACTTCGTGAAGACATCACGGAAACATCACCCTGTTCTTGTTCCTCTGAAAAAGGGACTGAAAAACTAGAGTGACCCTGTGGCGAGAGGACCGGCATGGACCTCTCACCACTAACAATATACCGTGACATACGTCTCCAATGTTTGTTATTCCAATTGGCACACACAGAGCAAGAATTAGTGCGAGTACACTGACTACAAGAAATACACTGAGCATGAGAATCAGAGGAAAACTTCCTCGAATTACAATTTGAACAAACTTCTTTCATTTTGAAAAAGGTTAAATAGTCATCGTACTCGCACTAACCCTTGAAAACAAGATACATGATAATAATATAATCCATTACAAACATTTCGAAAAATAATTGAAAAGAAAAAATTTTTTCGAAAAAATTTTCAAGATGAGCCCAAGTTCCCAATGGGAACGATGAGCCCAAATGGATCCCAAAAAAGCCTAAGTGTGGACAGAAATTTTAAAACATGTCTAAAAATTAATGTTACACTTACGGACAAAATAATGTATCTGGCCATGAGCAGAACTAAATAGATGACAAGGAATCACTGTCAGAAGTAACCCTTGCCAATGTAAACAAAAGTGAATAAAACTGGAAACAAGACTCCAGGCACTGAAAATATGGCCCGAAATCAGTAACCAATTTTAACACTATCCGATGTAAAACAGAGGCTTCCTGAGAAGAAACTGCAGTACATCGGATGGTAGATGCATGACCGAAATGCCTAACCACCCTAGGGTAAGGACGTAACCATGGGGAAAAACAGAATAAACATTCTGTTACCAAGCCAAAACTCCCAAGAAATTTCAGTAAAAAAAATTACAAAAATTATGCTAAAAGCATGGGAGAATAGCAAGGGGGTATTAAGGAAAGGGAGAGAGGAAACACTGAACAAACAATGGAAATTTCATAGCAAGAATGAAAATATCAGGCCCATGCCCCAAAATTAGGGAACATGAAATAATTTTGCATAAAAATTATAAGTTACAGCCCTGAACACATCCTTCCACTATTCCTTCCTCTCATCCTTTTATTTCATCCTTAGATCCACCATTTCTCTCATGATTATGTGTCTGGCATCATTTAAACTGAGATTTTAAGCACAGATATCAGTGTGATGTTACTGATTGAAGGGCCAAACAAAGAATGAGGATTTGGCTCCAATTTCGGACTTCCTTGACACTGCGCATGCGCAGTGGATAAAAGTATGGAGGACCACATAGGACATCTAATTTTTGGATTTTGATGCAAATTTGGGGGATGGGGGGGGGGGGGGGGGGGGGGGGGCAAAATTTGTGTTTGGCCCTTGAATATCTAAATTTTATAGTAAATTTCCTTTCTTATTATACCTACCACAATTGTTTACTACAGGCTTGCACTACAGTGGAAGTCCCTAACTCGGATATAATACTCTCTATTTTTGTCTTTCCCAAGCAAGTTGGGAAAGAAAAGTGGTGCAAAAGCACCAATAAAAAATAAGCCAAAACTGGGTCGAGTGCAACTGGCGCAGACCCAGTACGGGACGCTCTTTCCCAAGTACAACTCCACGACTTCCGTTGCCAGTGCGCATATACCGTCTCTAAAGACTCATTCTTTTTGAATCCGTAAACTTTAGAGTTATGTGATCAGCGGGGAGGAAAGATTCTTTACCCGTAAAGAAGACGGGAGGGCCTCCATGTAAACAATTGTGGTAGGTATAATAAGAAAGGAAATTTACTATAAAATTTAGATTTCTTATCAACCTACTCACAATTGTTTACTACAGGCTGAATAGACAAAAGGCTGGAGGGAATCGCATAACCAACCCCCACATAACCCCAGTGCACTGGAACCGTGAAGTAGAAGGAAGAGGTCCTGAGGCTTATCAACCATAATGTCGCAATCATTGGTACAGGACAATGAAAAGAGACATATGAGCCTGTGTGACACACAGACAGAAAAAGGGCAGTAACAGCACAAGGCTGAAACTGACCTTCAAGAAGCCTAATGGATATGGCAGACAACAGCCTGAGCAGAAGAAAGAGGACCCAGGGCAAAAAGGTCCTCAGACTGCTCCTGCAACTGGCGCAAACTAGAACTATCACTGAAGGTGATTAATACCCCCGCTTTGGGTTTTCAGAGGAATGCACTTCTGATCATGTAGGCGAAGGCCATAAGGAAATGTATACATAAAGATCATTTTTTGTTGTTGAAATTTGTATTTGCATGTGGCTTTCCACAGAACAGCACTGAATACTTAAAGAGCCCACACATATATGGTTTACATTTGGAAAAACACATTTACAATGTGCAACATGTATTCAAAATCGGTTCACTAATGTAGGAGGAGTTGCACACACAAGAATCCCGTTTGAAAACCCATAATAAATCCAAGTTAAAGGGAGATAACCTGGTTAAAATTGTCGCAGATCAAAAATTTGGGAATATGCGTATGTTCACTTAGTTGTGATAATGTTTGAAAGGTTTCGTCAAAATTGATTGATAAATGTAGGAGGAGTTGCACGCACAAGAATTTCATGTAGAAACCCATAATAAATCTAAGTTAAAGGGAGATAACCTAGTTAAAATTGCCACAGCTCAAAAATTTTGGAATATGCGCATGTTCACTTAGTAGTGATGATGTCTGTAAACTTTCGTCCAAATTGATTGATGAATGTAGGAGTTGCGCACACAAGAATTTCAAGCAGAAACCCATATTAAATCAAAGTTCAAGGGAGATAATCTGGTTAAAATTGTTGCAGATCAAAAAGTTTGGAATATGCACATGTTCACTTAGTAGAGATGATGTTTGAAAGGTTTCATCAAAATCGGTTCATTAATGTAGGAGGAGTTGCGCACACAAGAATTTGTTCGAACGGAAAGACATAATAAATCTAAGTCAAAGGGAGATAACCTGGTTAAAATTGTCGCAGATCAAAAATCTTGGAATATGCGCATGTTCACTTAGTAGTGATGATGTCTGAAAAGTTTTGTCCAAATTGATTGATAAATGTAGGAGGAGTTGCACGCACAAGAATTTCATGTAGAAACCCATAATAAATCTAAGTTAAAGGGAGATAACCTAGTTAAAATTGCCACAGCTCAAAAAGTTTGGAATATGCACATGTTCACTTAGTAGTGATGATGTCTGTAAACTTTCGTCCAAATTGATTGATAAATGTAGGAGGAGTTGCGCACACAAGAATTTCATGCAGAAACCCATATTAAATCAAAGTTCAAGAGAGATAACCTGGTTAAAATTGTTGCAGATCAAAAAGTTTGGAATATGCACATGTTCACTTAGTAGAGATGATGTTTGAAAGGTTTCATCAAAATCGGTTCATTAATGTAGGAGGAGTTGCGCACACAAGAATTTGTTCGAACGGAAAGACATAATAAATCTAAGTCAAAGGGAGATAACCTGGTTAAAATTGTCGCAGATCAAAAATCTTGGAATATGCGCATGTTCACTTAGTAGTGATGATGTCTGAAAAGTTTTGTCCAAATTGATTGATAAATGTAGGAGGAGTTGCACGCACAAGAATTTCATGTAGAAACCCATAATAAATCTAAGTTAATGGGAGATAACCTAGTTAAAATTGCCACAGCTCAAAAAGTTTGGAATATGCGCATGTTCACTTAGTAGTGATGATGTCTGTAAACTTTCGTCCAAATTGATTGATAAATGTAGGAGGAGTTGCGCACACAAGAATTTCATGCAGAAACCCATATTAAATCAAAGTTCAAGAGAGATAACCTGGTTAAAATTGTCGCAGATCAAAAAGTTTGGAATATGCACATGTTCACTTAGTAGAGATGATGTTTGAAAGGTTTCATCAAAATCGGTTCATTACTGTAGGAGGAGTTGCGCACACAAGAATTTGTTCAAACGGAAAGACATAATAAATCAAAGTCAAAGGGAGATAACCTGGTTAAAATTGCCGCAGATCAAAAATCTTGAACTATGCGCATGTTCACTTAGTAGTGATGATGTCTGAAAAGTTTTGTCCAAATTGATTGATAAATGTAGGAGGAGTTGCGCACACAAGAATTTCATGTAGAAACCCATATTAAATCAAAGTTCAAGAGAGATAACCTGGTTAAAATTGTCGCAGATTAAAAAGTTTGGAATATGCACATGTTCAATTAGTAGAGATGATGTTTGAAAGGTTTCATCAAAATCGGTTCATTAATGTAGGAGGAGTTGCGCACACAAGAATTTGTTCGGATGGAAAGACACAATAAATCTAAGTCAAAGGGAGATAACCTGGTTAAAATTGTCGCAGATCAAACTAGAACTATCACTGAAGGTGATTAATACCCCCGCTTTGGGTTTTTAGAGGAATGCACTTCTGATCATGTAGGCGAAGGCCATAAGGAAATGTATACATGAAGATCATTTTTTGTTGTTGAAATTTGTATTTGCATGTGGCCTTCCACAGAACAGCACTGAATACTTAAAGAGCCCACACATATAGAATAGAATAGAAGAATAGAATAGAATATATATGGTTTACATTTGGAAAAACACATTTACAGTGTGCAACATGTATTCAAAATCGGTTCATTAATGTAGGAGGAGTTGCACACACAAGAATCCCATTTGAAAACCCATAATAAATCCAAGTTAAAGGGAGATAACCTGGTTAAAATTGTCGCAGATCAAAAATCTTGGAATATGCGCATGTTCACTTAGTAGTGATGATGTCTGAAAAGTTTTGTCCAAATTGATTGATAAATGTAGGAGGAGTTGCGCGCACAAGAATTTCATGTAGAAACCCATAATAAATCTAAGTTAAAGGGAGATAACCTAGTTAAAATTGCCACAGCTCAAAAATTTTGGAATATGCGCATGTTCACTTAGTAGTGATGATGTCTGTAAACTTTCGTCCAAATTGATTGATAAATGTAGGAGGAGTTGCGCACACAAGAATTTCATGCAGAAACCCATATTAAATCAAAGTTCAAGAGAGATAACCTGGTTAAAATTGTCGCAGATCAAAAAGTTTGGAATATGCACATGTTCACTTAGTAGAGATGATGTTTGAAAGGTTTCATCAAAATCAGTTCATTAATGTAGGAGGAGTTGCGCACACAAGAATTTGTTCGAACGGAAAGACATAATAAATCTAAGTCAAAGGGAGATAACATGGTTAAAATTGTCGCAGATCAAAAATCTTGGAATATGCGCATGTTCACTTAGTAGTGATGATGTCTGAAAAGTTTTGTCTAAATTGATTGATAAATGTAGGAGGAGTTGCGCACACAAGAATTTCATGTAGAAACCCATATTAAATCAAAGTTCAAGAGAGATAACCTGGTTAAAATTGTCGCAGATTAAAAAGTTTGGAATATGCACATGCTCACTTAGTAGAGATGATGTTTGAAAGGTTTCATCAAAATCGGTTCAATAATGTAGGAGGAGTTGCGCACACAAGAATTTGTTCGGATGGAAAGACACAATAAATCTAAGTCAAAGGGAGAAAACCTGGTTAAAATTGTCGCAGATCAAAAATCTTGGAATATGCGCATGTTCACTTAGTAGTGATGATGTCTGAAAAGTTTTGTCCAAATTGATTGATAAATGTAGGAGGAGTTGCGCACACAAGAATTTCATGTCCGGAAAGACGTACGGACGGACGTACGGACGGACGGACAGACAGACGGACGGACGTACGGACGTACAGGGCGATTCCTATATAGCCCCCACTTCTTCGAAGCGGGGGTATAAAAACTTGGAATATGCGCATGTTCACTTAGTAGTGATGATGTGTGAAAAGTTTTGTCCAAATTGATTGATAAATGTAGGAGGAGTTGCGCACACAAGAATTTCATGTCCGGAAAGATGTATGGACGGACGTACGGACGGACGGACGGACGTACAGGGCGATTCCTATATAGCCCCCACTTCTTCGAAGCGGGGGTATAATAAAAGGTGGAGAAAGTAGAAGCATTTCTCCAGTAGGCTGCCTGCATAACATCCGACAACTTGACGGAGTTAGAATAAGCCCAAGAGGTAGACAGTGCCCGCACCTCGTGGGCAGAAATACGATTGGTAATACAATCGCCAGCTGCTAAACGACTATAAGCCGTACGAATAGCAAGACAAATCCATCGAGAAATGGATTGAGGAGAGATCTTCTGTCGACCCGGAATGAGAGACAGAAAAAAATGTTTTCTGCCTTTCCGTATGAAGCGTGTCCGATCAAGATAAATGCGAATAGCACGGACCGGACAGAGCAAAGGGCGAGTACCCTCAACAGAAGGAAGAGCCCTGATACAGATAGGAGGAGGAGTAGTATCTGGTAACTGATTCTTAGCCAAAAAGGAGCAATCAGTGGTAAAAGTAACACTGTTGGGAGAGCTCCTAAAAAAGGCCGGGTCAACCGAGAGGGCGTGAAGCTCACTAACCCGTCTGGCCGAAGCAAATGCCATCAGAAAAGCCGTCTTATATGTGAGAAAATGCATATCCACCTGGGATAAAGGTTCGAACGCCCCCCCCCCCCCCCCCCCCCCCCCAAGCAAAGCAGCACCCACGAAAGATTCCATCGTGGAGTAAGCTGCAAAGTCCGAGGCCTTTTCAAAGAAAAGTGCCGAACGGAGAGGTAAGGATTAGTGCCAATACGACGCTTCCCCACATAAGAAAAAGTCTCTGAAAGCATAGACCTGTAACCCTTGATGGTAACAGGCTGGAGACCCCGAGAATCAAACAGATATACCAGAAACTCCGCAATCTGTGAAATCGAAGGATTGGCATAATCAACAGAGTGATCAGCACACCATCGACAGAAGACCTTCCTTTTAGCTGCATAAGCTAAACCAGTGGAGTGCCTCCTTGAAGAAGAAATGCACTCCACTGCTCGTCTCGAAAAACCTCTACGGAGGAGACAGGACCTGACAAAAGATATGCGTGAAGGCACAACGAAGTCGGGTCAACGTGAAACCTCCTCGGGCGACCTTGCAGGTTCGAATTTTGGCGAGAACCTGAGGAAGAATCGGAACCGGCGGGAAGGCGTAGCCAACTAGACCGTTCCAATCGAGTGACAGAGCATCCACGGCAAAAGCCAGAGGATCTGGACACGGGGACACGAAAGTGTCCACCTGATGGTTCCAACGAGTCGCAAAGAGGTCGATGTGGGGACGTCCCCAGAGATCGCAAAGCGACTGGAACACTGCCCTGTGAAGCATCCACTCGGTGGAAATAACCCTGCCCTGTCGGGACAGGGAGTCGGCTAGGACGTTCAGACGACCGGGAATGTGACGAACAACCACTCCGGCGTGAACATCCTGAGCGAGCAGTAGAAGATCCCGAGCTAACTCGTACATCGGAACCGAGTGCGTGCCGCCCTGGTTCCGAATGTAAGCAACCACTGTCGAATTGTCGGATAGTAGAAGGACCTGGCGATTCGACAGGAGAGGGATCCACTGCCTGAAACTCAGAAGAAGAGCAAGAAGCTCCTTCTGGTTGATGTGTAGAGCTGCTTGATCCTGGTCCCACATCCCGTGTAGGGAAAGACCGAGAGGATCCAACGTCGCACCCCATCCGAGATCGCTGGCATCTGCCGTCAGAACGCGATCGGACGTGGGTAAGTCCAGCGGAACACCCTGCGTAATCCACTGAACATCTGTCCAGGGAAGAAGGTGAGGATACAGAGAGTCTGGAAACGGAAGCACCTGATCCAGAGAATTAACATTCGGCCTCCAACGACTGAGCAGAAAGTGTTGGAGAGGTCTGACACGCAGCCGACCTAGAGGAATGAGATCCGTCACCGAACCGCAGAGACCGATCAGCCGGAGAAAACTCCGAGCGGTCGCGGACATGGACTGGGACAGAGTCAGAGCAAAAGCTGAAAGAATCACAGCCTTGGCCTGGGGAACAGCCACCAAATTGAATTTGGTTTGGAAAGACATCCCCAGATGACAAAACGACTGAGAAGGGACCAGGTCCGACTTCTCCTCGTTGACTCTGAATCCTAGCGACATGAGCAAGCTCAACAGAGTGGCAACATCCGATTCCAGTAAGGCAGCACTGGAATGCCTCTGGAGGATATCGTCCATATATGCCGAAGTAGTCACCCTGGACTGTGTGCGATGGAACGCTATCACATGCGACATCAGTCTGGTGAATGCCCAAGGAGCCAGGTTGAGGCCGAAAGGCATGGCCTTGAACTGGTAAACTCGCCCCAGAAAAGCGAACCTGAGATACTTCTGTGACGCCCGATGCATCGGAACGTGGAAGTAAGCGTCTCGCAGGTCGATGCTGGCTGCGAAATCTCCCTGGTGAATTGATTGGCGGACCGACCTGAAATTCTCCATGCTGAACTTGGGAGCAATGATAGACTGGTTCAGGATACTCAGATCGATAACCGGTCGGAGTCGGCCGTCCTTCTTCGCCACCAAGAACAGGCGGGAATAGAAACCCACTGACTGAACGTTCTTGACGACCTCGATCGCCCCCTTTGCCAGGAGATTGGCAATCTCCGTGGACAAAAGTTCCCGACGTAAAACGCCTGAAGGAACTGTGGTTGGAAGAGGCACCCTTGACAGAGTGGGGTGCCGTCGGAAGGATATGCGCAGCCCAGACCGAACAACATCTAACACCCATGGATCGGATGTGATGGTGGTCCAATGGTCTGCGAACTCTGCTATCCTTCCTCCAACCTGGGACGAGTCGAGGTGAGGACCTTCATTTCGAGCCCCGACGAGGCCCGCGAGAGGAGAAACCACCTCCTCTGCTAAATGAAGAATCCTGAGACTTCCCTCGATTCTGCCGACCCCTACCTTTACCCCGTGAGTAAGAAGTAGAGGCGGCGGCAGAAGGACCAGCCTTTTGCTTCACAGCAGGGACCAGCCGTGAGGGCGACTAGGGCGATTAAGTCGCCCTTCTAAGCCCAAAGTCGCCTAGAAAAATAGTCGGGGCGATTACAAGTCGCCCTCTAAAAATTGGCCAAAATGAGAAAAGGCTGAACTGAGTGATGCGAGGTTTACATGAAAACGAGTCTTCAAAAATCGAATGTGCTCGAGTGTGATAAATGGGCATTTTAATTGGTCAAATAAACGTCCATTTATTTGAAATTACACGACAAGCAATTGTTCATTGTCGCTTTTGGCGGATTTTTTTATTTCTATTTTGTTGCGTTCCAGTCGGAGCTTCAAGTGTCGAAACGAAAATAGGCGACTTACGCGACTCAACAAATTAACCCAGTTTGAAAGTAGGTTACGTCGCTTAGGATGCCGAAAATGTATACACAACGGACATATTTTATAACACATTATTTTCATTTCGATTTGCTGACGACTGTTAACTGTTGGGCTATCTATTCCCAGAAAAACACGAATGGAATTGAAACACATGAAAAAAAGTTTTAGTGATGTCAAGAAAAGCTTTGTACAGGACACAACTTCACACAAGTGTGCATGTGGACGATCTTGAAAAAGGGTCCTCCTAAACATCGGAATGACATGAAATGACGCCGAATGACACCGGAATGCCATAAAAATGATGCGGAATGACATTTCTTTTACAAAATACTCGACCCCAGAATGTATTTTGTTTACTAACTAACAAAGTACCTCCCAAGCAACCTTCTTACATCTGGTCCTTTTCACACTTTCAGACTTAGGAAATTATTAGCTTAGTAGACTTTGTTGAAAGGCAACCACAGGAGGGTGATGGGGGGATTGGCCCGAAGAAGAGGTGAGGGGTCATGAAGGAGAAGGTAGCAGTGGGGGATTTTCAGTCAATAATTACATTGTGATTTTTTAACCTGGCACAGATGCATCATAGACAACTGGACCTGGATTATTTGTACATTAATGGAGGACCATAAATTGAAAATATGAAGGGGCGGCAGGGGTGGTACATGAATATTCTTAATTTTCTCCACTTGCCTATGAAGTCTCCCTACATGACTCTGCAGTCTCCCTATTTTTTCTGGAGGGAGACTTGAAGTCTCCCTAAAATTCCCCCCTAGGCTGGTCCCTGCTTCACAGAGGAAGCAGAAGGGTACTTGTTAGACTTGGAACGGCCCTTGCCTCCCCGAGAAGGCTGATCAAGCTGACGAAACAGCAGCTGATCTTTGGAATGACGTAGGACGTCATCCCAGACGGTCGACACGGAACCATGGAAAAGTTGCAGACCTGCCAAAGAAGCAGATCGAAGAGCAGCACGCTGCTCCTCGGGAAGGGATCGTCCTGAGTCCAGCACAGCGTCCCTTCGAACCAATTCCAAATTAGCCGTGTTACAGGCATGCGTGTGAGTAAGGTGCATAAGCGCCTTGGACAGCACACGCAAAGGAGCCTGTACCTCGTCAAACTTATCTGGAGGCAGATAAGCAGCCAAAGCTGAGACAACGTGATCTGAGAGAGAAAGCATGCCAAGCATCTCTCTAGATAAGCCCAACGTGGACTCCAGAGTTGTCATTGGAATGACGGCAGACTTGGGCTTGGAAAGCCCGAGGGAAGTGGAGTCCTGATCCAGAACCGTCAAAGTCTGGCAGACCGACGGATTGGCGGAATCGTAGGAACGATAACGCACAGGAGGCAAAAAGGTGTCAACCCTGGTGAAGAACGAAGTCTTCAAAGCCTTGGAATTCAGCTTGGAATCCAATGCTGAAAAAGCTTCAACCACCTGTACCGACTGGCACGGTCGAAGGCACCCAGAAGCAGGTTGCTCCATAGGCTGTTGGCGCGCGACCGATGATCGCGGCCAGGCTGACACTGTCGGCTGGTTAGCAGGTTTGAGATCTGGCAGAAACCCAAACACAAAGTCAAGAGCTGCCCCCAAGTCCGAAGACTGCTGGCCCTCGACCTCAAGCATGCCGGACTCCTCCCCAGAGTCGGAAGACACATAGCCCATCGTGGGCAAACCAGCTGACGCCTCCCATGGTGTCGTAACACCAGAGGAATCAGAAACCGGCCTGTTTCCAATCCCGGGAGGCGGCGCCATAGGAGGCGCCTGGAAACCACTCATAGCCTCGCTGGAAGCAATAGGAAGGCTCTTAGAAAGAACCTGAGTGAGTAAGGAGAGGGCCTCCCTAAGCTCACTGCCCGTACCGACCGGTTCGACAGGGGAGCGAACCGGCAAAGTGGCTTCACCTCTGACCCTCTTAACCAGCGAAGGGTCACGATCCTCCAAAACACCCGACGCGGGACGACAGCGGCAGCCGAAACATCTGAAGGCAGACGTGTATAGGGGTACGATGCACCCCGAGGATCAATATGGCGAGAACTCATGAGAGTCACCGCGGACCTCTGCAGGGCAGAAGGTCCAGGCTGCACAAAAGGCGTTGGTCCCCCAAAACTGGTTGTGTGGCCAGAATGAGTAGACGGAAACGCCACGGAGTTCATAGTGTTTCCACTACGAACATCCGAATCCAAAGACACAACTGTGGTGCTCGAAAGCGAAGAGACCACAGAGATGGGTTCGGCCGGCACCCCCTTCCGACTTCGCCGAGTTGAAGTCAGGGAAGGCTGAGGCCGATATCCCACGTCTACAGTATCGGACATTCCTGCAGTCCCCTGCAGCGAAAAGCCGAGGCCGGCTGAAACAGACGACGAAGCAGACGGACCAGCAGTAGTAGTAGATACGTCGAGCGTCGTTGAGGCTGGTGAAATAGTGGAGAGAGCACACCGGCTCAGCTCCGAAGGAGGAGTCACAACCCTAGTGACAGCTTCAGATGTCGACTGGAGGGGGACCGTAGTCCCGGAACCAGGCATCTCTTCACCAGAACACTCAACGGCTCCCGCAGTATCCACCACAGGAAAAGACTGCACATCCCCCACGGAGGAGGAATAACTCTCACCAGACAAAGTCGGCTCAGGAGGCCCCAAACGACCACGTTCTTCTTTCCCACGGGAGCGGGAGGCACGGCCACGAGAACGAACGACACGGTTTACTGACGCCCAGAAGGTGGAAGACCATGTTCCACAGACACCACATGGCCGCTCGGCCGAACACCCATTACAGGAGGAACACGACGAATGCACATCGTCCACATGCTTTGGCAGCAGACATTGCCCACAAGGAATTGTCCTGGGCATGATAGAGGTGAGAGGAGCAGAGAAGGTGATATCAGAAAACAGAACACCCCCAAAAAAGAGAGAAAGGTGACAGAAACAAAGACCCCAGATGGTCGACCGGGAACCACACAACAGGAAGACTACTCTCAAAAGAAAGAAGAAACACTGTAGGAGTGGTACCCCGCTGACACCTAACTCTAACACAATTAGAAAATTTTGCAAAAAAAGCATTAACAATAATTGTGAAATAATCTAAGTCCGAACCGCGTGGCACACGAAATTCGCGTGCGACTCGAGAGAGATCAAATAAATATACATTATGGACATATAATAGAAAAGAGAATATAAAAAAAACACTGTTCCTGAGAATACAAAGGATACACTGTGGTATAATGAATCAGGAATCATCAAACATCGAGCTGGTGGAACACTGATAAGCGTGCAAAAACATCTCGACACGAAGCGGATTATAAAAAGAATGAGTCTTTAGAGACGGTATATGTGCACTGGCAACGGAAGTCGTGGAGTTGTACTTGGGAGAGAGCGTCCCGTACTGGGTCTGCGCCGGTTGCACTCGACCCAGTTTTGGCTTATTTTTTATTGGTGCTTTTGCACCACTTTTCTTTCCCAACTTGCTTGGGAAAGACAAAAATAGAGAGTATTATATCCGAGTTAGGGACTTCCACTGTAGTGCAAGCCTGTAGTAAACAATTGTGAGTAGGTTGATAAGAAATAAGAGTTAGCACCAGCTCAGTCTGGGTCATTGGTACAGTATAAAAATATGAAAGCATTCCGACTGGTGGATCTGAAGAAGAAGATTTTTAAATAAATTCCCTCATATTGCACTAAATTAAAGATCAGGCTCCCATAGAGAGCCCAATTATTAACCCAGGAAATTGATTTGAGTAAACTTGAATCTGACCCCCTCCAGAGATGTTGTATACCAAATATGAAAGGATTCTGACTGGTGAATCTAAAGAAGATTTTTAAAGAAATTTACTCATAATGCACTAAGTTAAAATACAGGTTCCCATAGGGAACCCAAATATTAACCAGGGGATCCGATTTGAACAAACTTGAGTCTAACCAAGAGATGTTGTATACCAAATATGAAAGGATTCTGACTGGTGGATCTGAAGAAGAAGATTTTAAAAGAAATTTCCTCAGATTGCACCAAGTTAAACTTTGAGCTCCAATAGAGAGCCCAAATACTAACTCAGGGACCAAAATATCAAAAGATTCTAATTGATGGTTCTTTCTAATTGAAGGTTCTGGAGAAGATTTTTTTAATTTTGGAAAACAATTTATGGGTGCTCTCAGAGTAATGCCCCTTGTGGGTGTGGCAACTTTATTTGAACAAACTTGAATTGACATATGATAAGGAACATGCACAACAAATTTGGTTCAATTTGGCCCTGTGGTTTATGCGAAGTCGATTATGTAAAGTTTATGCTGGATGGACAACAGATGGATGGATGATGGACAAAAAGTTATCACTTATGCTCCCCCTGATTTTCAGTCAGGTGAGCTAATAAGTCAAACAAGTTATCTGTGTTTTCATTTGTGTCTTTTGTGCCCTTGAACACTCAGTTTAATTCGACAGATGAACTGAAACAATGATGACTCAGATGAGTGTGTACTTTATTACTTGCAAGTGAAAAAGATAACAAAGAGGAAAATGAAAGTGTCAATGACACTGTAGCTCAACTTGTCAAGACAAAGACATGTACATGTATAGTATGTGACACAGCAATAACAAACATCTAGGTAATGACCTGATAACAAAGGTACATATAAAGAATTGTAACGGTCTGTACATAAACACTGACCATTGCCTGTAACAAATGTATAGGTAAAGTATTGTAAAGGTGGGTGACAGTCAGATGCTAAACGAGAAAAAAATCTTTGAGTCCCAGAGTGGGTCTGACTGAACCCCAAAATATTTGTTCTCATAGCACAGTGATAACAAAGGCACCCCAAAACACACTCATTCCTGTCCCAAGGTGAAAACAAAGGTACCCAAGAAGTTTCGTGAAGATCAGTTCACAAATATGAGCTGTGTAGAAGTTGTGACAAAAAACTGATTGGATCTATTTTCTGTACAAAATGGCCACTGGCAGCCATCTTGAATTTTGGACCACACCGAGAAACACTCGTTCTCGTCCCAAGGTGATAACAAAGGTACACAAGAAGTTTTGTGAAGATCGGTTGATAAATACAGCCTCTAGCCCGAGCCATATTGCGATGTGCACTTACAGTGTATAAGTAGCACTGAATAAATCAAAGTTCATCTAATTTGCATAATTTCTGCATGAGAGGAAAACCTGTACTACATGTGATGTATTCCATGTTAGTAAACATTCATACAAAAATTTATTCAAATCAGAACTTTCATACAGAAGTTCTGTACAAAAGACTGATTGCACTATTTTTGGTACAAAATGGCTGCTCGTGGCCATCTTGAATTTCGGACCACACCCAAAAACACTCGTTCTCATCCCAAGGTGATAACAAAGGTACCCAAGAAGTTTCGTAAAGATCGGTTCATAAATACGGCCTCTAGTCTGAGCCGTATAGAAGTTTTTGTACAAAAAAATGATTAGACCTAATTTTGGTACAAAATGGCCACTGGCAGCCATCTTGAATTTTGGACCGCACCCAGAAACACTCATTCTCGTCCCAAGGTGATATCAAAGGTACCCAAGACGTTTCGTGAAGATCGGTTCATAAATACAGGCTCTAGCCCGAGCCGTATTGACATGTGTACTTACTGTGTGTAAGTAGCACTGAAAAAATCAAAGTTCATCTAATTTGCATAATTTCTGCATGAGAAAAAAACCTGTATTATATGTGATGTATCCCATGGTACTAAACATTCACACAAAAAATTATTCAAATCAGCGCTTTCATATGGAAGTTCTGTGCAAAAATCTGATTGCACCAAATTTTGTACAAAATGGCTGCCATCGGCCATCTTGAATTTCAGACCGGACCCAAAAATGCTCGTTCTCGTCCCACGGTGATAACAAAGGTACCCAAGGAGTTTTGTAAAGATCGGTTCATAAATACAGCCTCTAGCCCGAGCCGTATTGGCATTAGAACTTACAGTGCTGAAAGTAACACCAAAAAACATCAAAGTTAGTCTAATTTGCATAATTTCTGCACGAGAAAAAAACCAGTACTATATGTGATGTATTCCATGTTACTAAACATTCATACAAAAATTTATTCAAATCAGAACTTTCATACAGAAGTCCTGTACAAAAGACTGACTGCACTAATTTTGGTACAAAATGGCTGCTGGTGGCCATCTTGAAATTCGGACCACACCCAAAAACACTCGTTCTCATCCCACAGTAATAACAAAGGTACCCATGAAGTTTCGTAAAGATCAGTTCATAAATACGGCCTCTAGTCTGAGCCGTATAGAAGTTGTGTACAAAAAACTGATTAGACCTAATTTCGGTACAAAATGGCCACTGGCAGCCATCTTGAATTTTGGACCGCACACAGAAACACTCGTTCTCATCCCAAGGTGATAACAAAGGTACCCAAGACGTTTCGTGAAGATCGGTTCATAAATACAGGCTCTAGCCCCAGCCGTATTGACATGTGTACTTACTGTGTGTAAGTAGCACTTAAAAAATCAAAGTTCATCTAATTTGCATAATTTCTGCACGAGAAAAAAAAACGTATTATATGTGATGTATCCCATGGTACTAAACATTCACACAAAAAATTATTCAAATCAGCGCTTTCATATGGAAGTTCTGTGCAAAAATCTGATTGCACCAAATTTTGTATAAAATGGCTGCCATCGGCCATCTCGAATTTCGGACCGGACCCAAAAACACTTGTTCTCGTCCCACGGTGATAACAAAGGTACCCAAGGAGTTTCGTAAAGATCGGTTCATAAATATGGCCTCTAGCCCGAGCCGTATCGGCATTTGCACTTACAGTGCTGAAAGTAACACCAAAAAACATCAAAGTTAGTCTAATTTGCATAATTTACGCACGAGAAAAAAACCCATATTATATGTGAGGTATCCCATGGTACTAAACATTCATACAAAAAATTATTCAAATCAGAGCTTTCATATGGAAGTTCTGTACAAAAAACAGATTTCTGCATCGTCGGTACAAAATGGCGGCTGGCAGCCATCTTAAATTTCGGACCGCATCCAAAAAACTCTCCTTCTCGTCCCATGTGGGATATGTGATGTATCCCATGGTACTAAACATTCACACAAAAAATTATTCAAATCAGCGCTTTCATATGGAAGTTCTGTGCAAAAATCTGATTGCACCAAATTTCGTACAAAATGGCTGCCATCGGCCATCTTGAATTTCGGACCGGACCCCAAAACACTCGTTCTCGTCCCACGGTGATAACAAAGGTACCCAAGAAGTTTCGTAAAGATTTTTCTGTGAATGTTTAGTAACATGGAATACATCACATATAGTATGGGTTTTTCTCTCGTGCAGAAATTATGCAAATTAGATGAACTTTGATTTATTCAGTGCTACTTATACTCTGTAAGTGCACATGTCAATACGGCTCGGGCTAGAGGCTGTATTTATGAACCGATCTTCACAAAACTTCTTGGGTACCTTTGTTATCACCTTGGGACGAGAACAAGTGTTTCTGGGCGTGGTCCAAAATTCAAGATGGCTGCCAGTGGCCATTTTGTACCGAAATCAGGTCCAATCAGTTTTTTGTCACAACTTCTACACAGCTCATATTTGTGAACTGATCTTCACGAAACTTCTTGGGTACCTTTGTTTTCACCTTGGGACAGGAATGAGTGTGTTTTGGGGTGCCTTTGTTATCACTGTGCTATGAGAACAAATATTTTGGGGTTCAGTCAGACCCACTCTGGGACTCAAAAGATTTTTTTCTAGTTTAGCATCTGACTGTCACCCACCTTTACAATACTTTACCTATACATTTGTTACAGGCAACGCTCAGTATTTATGTACAGACCATTACAATACTTTATATGTACCTTTGTTATCAGGTCATTACCTAGATGTTTGTCATTGCTGTGTCACATATCTTTGTCTTGACAAGTTGAGCTACAGTGTCATTGACATTTTCATTTGTCTGGTCCAGGCAGTACACTTTGTTTACTTCTATCAGAAATTCTGTTGTTCTCAAGTCATTGTCCTTATATCAAATCCACAGCTGGTCTCTTTGTCAATTGTCGTGTATTTCTTCCGTAATTCCTTTTCTAGGTCGTGGGCCACCATGGTACTCTGTCGTAGAAAACGGTTCTCTAAGGTTGTAAGGAATGTTGAGAGATATGAGGAAATAATGAATTGGACGTGTTAATATACCCAGATAAAGCCATGCATGCTATTCAAGCTAACAACATATGGTGCAATCAGTTAAAAAAACAACCCTTGATATACTGGTACACCCTAAGATCCAGCCGACTGTACCAGTTAAAAAAACCCCCCTAAGATCCGACCAAGTGTATTTACATCAAAGGAATTTTGCAAACAACATTGTGCTATATTTACAATTTCAATGCATATTTATATTGATAGGGAAAAATAAAATCAGAAGAGTCACCTTCCACGCATTCACATACATATATATTATACAATTTACCATTCAAATGGGAAGTTTTGCCCTCTCCAGAACTTTCCACTAACTAGGGGACGAAACTAAAGTTTAAAGACTATCATCTGACTATGTTACCTCAAATATGTCTAAAAAGAAAGGCCAGTTGAAATCGAAGAAAGTAATTACGCTTAAATTAAACTCATGAGATGAGATAAGGGTAAGATTTGGTAATTTTATGCTAAAAATGTGTCTTTAAGGTGCTATATAAGTAAGGAATTTTTAAATTCCCACATCTGATATTCCTTAAATTCAAAGTAAATATACACCAATTATATATCAAAATGAAGGTTGGGATGTATAGAACATGAAACATACCTAATCAACTCATAATATAGAGTTGACAGCAGGCACCACTGGTTCCTGGAAGTCTGCTACTGTATTCGTACCAGAACTGATAATATAATATTTCCAGAGAACAACTTGTGGTCAAATGTGCTTCACATATTCAAGAACAAAGCTAGGCATTCAAAACACTTTCAAGTGCAGCGATAGGACTGCATTTGGGAAAAGGTCAACACTCTCTGCATTTTTTATTGAAGATGGATTCCTTGTTCGACGGACATGTGCAAATCTCTCAATACCACGATGTCCACCGAAAAACAAAATCGTAATTCTAAAAAATTTCAACAGGTGTCATGATACCTTGCATAGAAAATGGCAACTGCACAGTCTCTTTATAATGATAGTATGCTGTATTATACTATTAAGGCAATCTCATTATTTGATTTTAGATGGCGTTGTATAATGATGATTTTTCAATCTGATGATGTTGATCGGAAATCGAAAGTAATTTACAATGTAAACAAAACCGACAGTTTTGGAATTTACCCCCATGCATTTGAAGAATTTTGATGCCCCAGCTTTGTTCTTGGATATGTGAGGCACATTTGGCCACAAGTTCTTCTCATGAAATATTATTTTATTATCAGTTCTGGTACGAATACGGTAGCAAACTTCCCAGAACCAGTGGTGCCTGCTGTCAACTCGATGAGTTGATTACATATTTGATTCATGTTCTATACATCTCAACCTTTATTTTGATGTATAATTGGTGTATACTTAATTTGAATTTAAGGAATATCCAATAGTGTTGAAACGATTAATGCCATTTGGATTTTTACTAATCGCCAGGTAGTAGTCAACTATTAATCGACTTATTCGACTAGTCGGTTATGCAATGTCAGGTGTTAAACTAAGCAGTAAAGTCTACAAAATTGGTTTTAACTAAATTTATGCATTGGCAGGAGTGGCTTCCAAATTATGACATAATTAATGGGTCTAACTGCGCATCATTACAGAAGTCAATGTCTCCAAGTCCTTATGACCAAACAACCGGTGCCGCAAAAAATAAATTGGTCTAATAATAAATATTTGGTGTTCCTATTTCCAAGGGGAATTGAGAACAGGGCCCAGAATATTCGGTTCCGTCAAATATTTTTAAGCAAAATTAGACTTTTCCCCAAAATTCACCTCTATATTGTGGTCTAATAAGAAATTTCTGCACTTTGTTATTGTGCTAAAAAAACTTTGAAAACAGAAAACAGGTCACTGAAGAAGTGTACTCTGATCACACCGCGCGATTGTTCCATGACCTGCATAACTTAATCCCAATGAAAAGCTAGACAAACTATAAACAATAGCCTAATTGAATATTAAATACATCAAGTGACCAATTGGTGTGATTTGTTTTGTCAGTATGTGCACTATGTAATGTGAGTTATAAAACTTCACTCAGTAGTAAATATCATTATGTGACGTTTTGTTTTCTGACCAACCGTATTACTGCAACATTTACCCAAAACAAGAACGTGTTGAAAAAGCATGAACTTCTGTAGATGTACTTCTGCTGTCAACGTTAATTAAAATGACACAACAGTTTGCAGGTTTGCTGTTCACACCTCATTTGTTTGTGTTTAATCAGTGTAATGGAATCTCAAATCTTTACCCGATAATTTAATATATTTTCTTGAAAATTAGAGAAACACGAAAAAGAGAGCTTCTTATTTCCAATTTAGAAGCCCGAGTGTGACAGCACTCCTCAAATCAACAGCAATGAAATATTCTTGGAGGAGCTTAAAGTGAAAACTTCAAGGCTTTAGAGAATATGCCCAGATGACTAATCGACTAGTGATTCACTAATCGGTTAATAGATTTGTTTAGTCCTAATCGTGTCGACTAGTCGAAAAATCGATTCAACATGAATATCCAATGTGTGAATTTCAAAATAAACAAAATTCTCTAACTTATATAGCACCTTAAATTTATTGTATTCAACGAATTAGTTATTACACCCAAACCGGCCGGTCCTCCTAAACACTGATGGCCACCATATTTACAAGGTTTGTTCACACTTGATTCCCTGAATTTTATGGTAACGGTCACCATATTTAACGGGTTTGTTCACTCTTGATTCCCTGAATTTTATAGAAATCAGCCGGAATTAGGTGGCCACCTTTAATTCCGACAGCCTGAGAGTAAAAGTCACATCAGAAACATTTTCCACGTTTTTGCTCAGAATTCATTGAATATTTATTCACAAATTGGATGAATATGATTATCCAAAGCTTAAATAAGATAAATTATGGGGATTATACTTTTACAGTAATTTACAGTCGGCAAATATGTATTGGCATTTGCACTTACAGTGCTGAAAGTAACACCAAAAAACATCAAAGTTAGTCTAATTTGCATAATTTACGCACGAGAAAAAAACCCGTATTATATGTGATGTATCCCATGGTACTAAACATTCATACAAAAAATTATTCAAATCAGAGCTTTCATATGGAAGTTCTGTACAAAAAACAGATTTCTGCATCGTCGGTACAAAATGGCAGCCATCTTGAATTTCGGACCGCACCCAAAAACACTCGTTCTCGTCCCACAGTCATAACAAAGGTACCCAAGAAGTTTCGTAAAGATCGGTTCATAAATACGGCCTCTAGCCCGAGCCATAGCAGCTTGGCACTTACAGCTCTGAAAGTAACACTAAATAAATCAAAGTCAGTCTAATTTGCACAATTTACGCACGAGAAAAAAACCCGTATTATATGTGATATATCCCATGGTACTAAACATTTATACAAAACTTTATTCAAATCAGAACTTTCATACAGAAGTTCTGTACAAAAAACTGATTTTTGCATCATCGGTACAAAATGGTCGCTGGCAGCCATCTTGAATTTCGGACCACACCTAAAAACACTCGTTCCCGTCCCAGGGTCATAACAAAGGTACACAAAAAGTTTCGTAAAGATCGGTTCATAAATACGACCTCTAGCCCGAGCCATAGCCAATTGTTGATGTACGGACAGACGGACGATGGGCCATGACAATAGCTCAAATTTGACTTCGTCAAAGTTGAGCTAAAAATGTAATGAAAGTGTCAATGACACTGTAGATTAACTTGTGTGTTGTGTTTGATGAAAAGGATAATGTTCAATGTTGATGAAAGGATTATGAAGTAAGACAAGAATTGTGATAATTGGGAATATGTTCATTTCTGTTCCCTGTATGCTATGTTTGTGATAAAAATAATACGAGGTGTTCACTGTACTAAAGAGCTGAGAGGTGGGTAAATATGACCTCACAGTTAATGTATGTGGCCCTCACAGTTAACGTATATCAACGAAAGTTACCAAGTTACCGTGAAATTATTTCCAAAATGAGTCATCCTATCAAGTTACATTGAAATCCCTTCATAAATATGGCCTGTAGACTGTGCTAAAGGTTTTCGGGCCCTTCTAGCCATCAGTTTCCCAATTGCGTTCAAAGGGGACGTTCTCATCTAGACATTATATGAAGTCAACCTACCAAGTTACAATGGAATCCCTTCATAATTATGACCTGTAGCCTGTGCTAAAGGTTTTGGGGCTTTGGGCTCGGGCAGCCATCATGGTTGAATGATCGCAACCAAAAAGGGGACATTCTCATCAAGGTTTTCGAGCTTCGGGCCCCTGAAGCTGTCTCAGTTGACCAATCACGACCAAAGGGGGATGTCATCATCTAGGCATTACATGGAGTCAACCTAACAGGTTACAATGAAATCCTTCCATAAATATGACCTTTTGCCTATGCTAAAGGTTTTGGGGGCTCAGGCATCCATCAAGGCTGAATGATCGTGATCAAAATGGGATGTTCTCATCTAGACATTATTTGGAGTCATCCTACTAAGTTACAATGAAATCCCTTCATAAATATGACCTGTAGACTGTGCTAAAGGTTTTTGGGCTTCGGGCCCCTGTAGCCGTCACAGTTTCCCAATCATGTCCAAAAGGGGACTTTCTCATCTAGACATTATATGAAGTCAACCCACCAAGTTACAATGAAATTCCTCAATAAATATGACCTGTAGACTGTGCTAAAGGTTTTCGGGTTTTGGGCTTGGGCAGTCATCACGGTTGGCAGATCATGCCCAAATGGGGAAATTCTCATCTAGACATCATAAGGAGTCATCCTACCAAGTTACAATGAAATCCCTCCATATTAAACATGACCTGCAGACTGTGCTAAAAGTTTTTGGGTTTCGGGCTTGGGCAGCCATCACGGTTGACAGATCATGCCCAAAAGGGGACCTTCTCATCTAGGCATTATACAGAGGCATCCTACCAAGTTACAATGAAATCCCTTCATGAATATGACCTGTAGACTGTGCTAATGGTTTTCAGGTTTTGGGCTTGGGCAGCCATACCGGTTGACCGATCGCGACCAAAAGGGGACATTCTCATCTAGACATGACCCCAAACCTGCATATGAAATTTTGTGACGATCAGACAAGAACTGCAGGGTGTAGCCCGTGCTAAAGGAAAATGTGAACAGACTCACAGACTGACAAGACTTCCGCACGCGTGATGGCAATAGCTTATCTTGACTTTGTCAAGTTAAGCTAAAAAGTTAAACAATTTAACTTCAAAATGCAAATGTAACTTTAACTTGTTGTTATCGGTGCTTTTAACCTGAAAATCGCTGAATACAATTGTTGAGCGGTTATAATTGCCAGTAAAAGTGAATATCTTTCGGTCATTTTATCGAAAACATGACTACTGTCCTTTCCATAACCCCCAATGGTAAATAAACTCTGGAATAATACAAAATCAAGAAAATATCTTTTAGTTTTCAGCTCCCGATTACGTGTAAAATATATTTAACTTTGCCGTTGTTACGTTTCTGTGATTTTAGCTCGCTCGAAAATTATATGAACGAATTTTTTAATTCTCTATGGGAATTTGTGTGTATTTTCGGAAGAGCGTCCATTTTGCAACAATACACAAGTGACGTAACTAGGACGGTCTATTTGAGAACAGGTAAAATTTGAATTTTCACCTCTTGCCTTTGCAGAAGGAGTGTTTTGATGAAGTTGGAATATCAGTTAGTCCTGATGATGGTTCAAAATAAAACTCAAGTCTTGTTCAAAACGCATTAGTGAATTAATGAATAAATAAAATATACATGTATTGTAGTTGTGACGTAAATTATTTCATTAATACGTGCCGTACCAGTTTTCCAAATTTGTCATGTCTTGCGGACAACTGCCCTCAGTAGTATGTTGCTACAGACCTCCATTTAGGCTTTGTTTGTGTGACAGTGACACTGGTACAGGCGAAAACAGCACCGTGTGAAATCTGGGGCCCGTTACTTTCGGTTTGGCACAGGAGTCCGGATTTCTTGGGTTTGGACTGCCCCCATCCAAATATGGCCTAAATGATCTTGTTTTAATTTTTTTTACCCTTGGCATGTCCTTTGAATTCGGACTCCGTCCCCCCCCCCCCCCCCCCCCCCGCCCCCCCACACACTCATACACAAGATTCTGATTTCTGCGTCAAATAATAAAGAAGGAGGTGTATCGTGAATCCAGGTGGATAGATTCCAGGCCCGAGGAAAGGGTGGGGTTGGGGGGAGGGGTTTTATTGCTTTTAATGTTTAGAAGTCACTGCTAAACAAGAAAACCATGAGATAGTTGGAGAGGGGAGATGTATCCTCTCCATTTTAACTGCTCAATTTTCAACAAATTTATTAGAAAACCTTAGGCTAAATACTCGGTTTCAAAACGAAACACAGAAAAGGGCAGAATTTAAATGAATTAATTTCGCCATCGGAACTGGTGGCGTTCTCGCTCACTCGGTACCGTTTTCACACGGTGCCGTTTTCGCTAAAACCCGACACAAGTCAAAGTAACCAATTTTATTTTAAGAAAGTGTATAACAAATAACATGAGAGAATTGGCATCTTCGAATACAACCCTGACGAATACGTATAATCACAAGAAAGTTTATTTGAAAATTGTGAAGGGGGGTGGGGGGGGGGGGGGGGAGCATCACGAATATGTCACTATGTGATCACGCTGCCCCCCACCATTTCTCAGCAAGCACCTGATAAATCTTCTGAGGGAGAAATCACTCGGCAAAGTTGATCAGAAAATTTATATAATATTAATTATATTTCGACTTCACTGATTATACCCAGCACAGGCGTATATAGACCAACGGGCCAATTTTTTTTCCATGGCTGCGGGGGAGGGGGGGGGGGGGTGGGGGGGACTGGAAGATTTTGCCAGAAAAATAGCTACGTAAGTTAAAAAATTTATAGTAATTTATATATTTTTTATACTTACCAATGACCCAGACTTATCTGGTGCTAATCTCCATAATTCAGGGCCAAACACAAATTTTGCCCCCCCAATCCCCCAAATTTGCATCAGAAACCGAAAAATACATGTCCTATATGGCCCTCCATACATCGACTCCTCTGCGCATGCGCAGTGTCGAGGAGGGCCCGAAATTGGCGCCAATTATCATTCTTACAACCAGTGCCTGGTAAGCGTTATGTACTCAGCGGGGAGGTATGAGTTCCCAACTCCTGGGAGGGCCATCCCTGTCTGGGTCATTGGTAAGTATAAAAAATATATAAATTACTATAAATTTTTTACCATTTTTATACTGTACCAATGACCCAGACTTAGCTGAATAGTAAATAGGCTGGAGGGCCTAGGACATAAAGGAAAATCTAATAAGCTCAATTATGTATAATAGAATATCCTCTCCAGGAGAAAAGAAGAGATAGGCTTTACATGTATCTTTCCTATTTATAATAAAGAAGAAAGACACAACACTGATCAGTAATTGAGCATAATAATCAATGATCTCTATTAACATCCAGTATAACCCTTTATACTAATATTTTTAAAGGTAAGCCAATAAATAAAGGAAGTCCAGAGAAATGAGACTCTTTATATTCATTAAAAGTGTCCGAGGACTGTATATTAACGCTCGTTTGACACATGACATATACAAATGCTTCACACCGAGCTACACTTTAAAAATATTACATGGATGATTAAACATTATCTTTACACTTTAAAACCATCCCGGTACCGACTCGGAATTACTGACTCTGGGGGAGGTATTCCCTTGCTTTTCACTATAAAGCAGGTGACCTAAGGGAACACCCGCCCCCCCCCCCCCTTCCTCTGGATCAAATACCCCAGAGCGAAGAGGGCAGCAGGACAGAGTCACTGCCGGAACAGAAAGCCTACATAACTATAGTTGCAACTGTTTAGTGGACGATATTCTGAGCAACTGATAACGGACCTAAACAATGGAGGTCTCCAGAAATGGACTCAATATTTCTGAGATAAAAATTAGTGAATGTGGAAGGTTGAGACCAATATGCAGCCTTCATTGGATCAGTAATAGCAATACAATTAGCATAGGCCCAAGAAGTAGAAAGAGCTCTTACTTCATGAGCTGAGATCTTGAGTGCAGACTGCTGAGAAGAAGATAATTTTTCATAAGCAGTTCGAATAGTTAATTGAATCCATCTAGCAATAGAATGGACCATAATATCCTTTCTATTAGGCATCAAAGACAGAAAGAAACGTTTACGTCCCTTTCTGATAAACTCAGACCTACATCTGTAAATACGTATTGCTCTAACAGGACACAGTAGAGGCCTACGCCCATCAGATGATGGAAGGGCCTTAATAATAATAGGTTCAGGATACTTATTAGGAGCCTGATTCTTAGCCAAAAATCCAACATTAGTGGTAAAGGTAATAGTATTACCGACACTACGGTAGTGAGAATCCTCCACAGATAGTGCATGAAGCTCACTAACTCTTCTAGCAGAAGAGAAAGCTAAGAGAAAAGCTGTCTTATATGTTAAGAATTTGAAGTCAACTGTGTCAAGAGGCTCAAAAGGTGCTTCTTTTAGCTTAAGAAGAACCCAGGCCAAATTCCACTTCGGAATTAATCTAAGGGTTCTAGGTCTATTTATCGAAAAATTTCTAACTAACTTAGATAAAGAGACATTAGTTCCAATCCTCAAGCTATCATGATGTGCATAGGTATCAGATAGCATAGACCTATAACCCTTAATGGTGATAGGCTGCAGATTAATCTCATCAAACAAGTATACTAGAAAGTTTGCTATGTCTGGAATGGAGGGATCATAAATATCTACTGAATGATCCTCACACCACCGACAAAAGACCCTCCACTTAGCAGCATAGTTTAGCGAAGAGGAGGTCCTCCTGCAGTTAGAAATCGCGTCCACTGCTCGTCCTGTAAAATGTTTTCCGTGCAAGAAGGACTGCACAATGGAAATACGTGAAGGTTTAGACCTTGCGGATTGTGATGGAGGATGCGCGATTTCCCTTGCGAAAGAAGATCTTCCCGTTGAGGAAGCTTCCTCGGCATGTCCCACAACAGACACCTGAGTAGATTTATCCACGGTCTCTGTGGAGACAGAGATGCTACCAACAGAATCTTGCATTGCGATTGTTTTATCTTGAGCAATATCTGCTGAATCAACGGCACTGGAGGATACGCATATCCTATCATTCCGTCCCAAGAGATCGAGAGAGCGTCTACTCCAAACGCTTGAGGATCCGGACAAGGTGACACATACGTCTGCAACTGATTGTTGAGATGTGTCGCAAATAAATCTATCATTGGCCGTTCCCATTGGTAGCAAATCTGATTGAATACTTGCTTGTTGAGAGTCCATTCTGACGGCAACAGGCGACCCCTCCGTGAAAGGGAGTCTGCTAAGACGTTCAGACGACCCGGAATATGACGGACGGAGAGAAGAATCTGATGTTCTAGTACAAACAGAAGAATTCTTTCCGTTAGATTGAGCAACGGAATGGAATGAGTGCCACCTTGGTTCCGAATATACGCAACTACTGTCGTATTGTCGGACATAATTTGCACATGTGCATTCTGAATAACGTCTATCCAATGACGTAGAGCAAGCCAAATCGACATCATCTCTTTGATGTTGATGTGCTTGCTCAGAAACTGCGGATCCCAAAGACCCTGGCACTTCAAATCCGATGGGCTCAGTGTCGCGCCCCAGCCAGTTTGACTGGCATCCGTCATAATCGTAAAGCTCGGATCTGGCAACTGCAGTGGAACTCCCTGAGTTAACCACTGTATGTCTGCCCAAGTCTGAATCTCTTGTTTCACTTGGCTTGACAAGAGTATGTCCGTTTCGAGCGAATGAATCTTCACTCTCCAATTCTGAGTCAGATAGACCTGGAGAGGATGAGTGCGTAGCCGCCCCATCGGTATGAGATCCGAGGCAGCTCCGCACAGACCTATTAGTCTCATGAATTCCCTTGCTGACACTTTGTCTGAGTGAAGACAATAGCGAGCATAACAACTGACTAATTTCGCTCCGGTTAACGGCAGACGAACGAGATTGTTGTGCATCTCGAAGCTCATTCCCAGGTGGGTAAATGACTTGGACGGCACCAGATCCGACTTCTCTTCGTTTACTATGAAACCGAGACGTCGGAGCAATAGAAGCAGATTGTGCATGTCGTTCTGAAGCGTTAACTCGTTGCCGTATCTCTGAAGAATATCGTCCAGGTAAGCCGACGTTACCGCAGACGAATGAGCTTGGAAATGAGTCATTACCGAGTTCATTACTCGAGTGAATGCCCAGGGCGCTAGATTCAGACCAAAGCACATCGCTCGGAACTGATAAACAACACCTAGGACAGCGAAGCGAAGATACTTTCTGAACGCAGAATGTACCATGACGTGAAAGTATGCATCCTTGAGGGCTATGCTCGCTCTGACCGATCGAATGGTCTCCATATAAAACTTTGGAGCCACGGTCAGCTTGTTTATCCAGCTTAAGTCGATCACTGGACGGAACAAGCCGTCTGGCTTCGGAACCAGAAAAAGATGGCTGTAGAAACCTGGAGATTCCTGGTTTTCTACGACCTCTATCACGTTCTTCGTTAAAAGAGACTGGACTTCTGATAGAAGTGCCGTTCTTTTCTGACAATTTGACGGAAGCTGAGTCCATCTTGGACTTCGAGTTAACAGAGGCTTGCCTTTGAAGGACAGTTTTAGTCCTCCTGAAATAACCCCTAGAACCCAAGGGTCCTCCGTAATTGATTCCCAATTGCTTGAGAAACTCGACCGTCACTTCCTGGATCCGCGAGGCTTGCGGTAGGAGAAACCACGTCCTCTGCGACCTGCACCTCGCCCCGTCGGCCTAGGGGCGTCTGACCGGTTATTTCGGCCAGCATAACGGCCCCTAGTCGAGTCGCTACTCTGCCGGTCTCTAGAGTAAGACCTAGAGGACGCATAGGAACCTCTATAGGAACTTCCCCTGGACGAACTCGTCCCGGAAGTGCCTGGCCTACTCCTGTCTGCTGGTTCCGATTTCTTGGAAGCAGACTTAAACAACAGAGAGTCTGAAGCTTTCTTTGTTAATTTATCATATATATCAGAAAGCTTGCCACTGAAGAGAAACTCTCCAGAGACCGGAGCGACTCTAAGAGAGTTTTTCACCTTACTGTCCACGCGTGTGGAAGTAGCCAAGACCGCGTCACGTCGAACTAACTCCAGATTTGCCACTGAAAGGGCGGAGTTATAAGTGGAAAACGCTATGGCCCTGGATAGAACTCTTAAAGACATTTGTACGTCTTGAAATTCAGGTCCTTCAAAGCGTAATGACAACGCTCTAGTAAGGTGATCTGCGTAGGAAAGAGCGTCTAAACTAGCTCTGTTAGACGATATCGTCGTTTCCATCGTAGACGACGGAAGTGACATAGACGACGGCATGGATATATCAAGGTCTTCAGCCTGGTCGTCTAAACGCAGAGGAACTCTCTGGATGCCCTGACCTGCCGTATCAAACTTGTTCCTTTGATTAATAAACGGCAGCTGTAGAGCAGATGCCGGTAGGAAGGCTGACCTGCCCATCTTGTTGGCAAGTTTATCAATAGCGTCATTCAATAACTCAAAAATCCGAGAGACATTCTTGGATTGTGACAGAAATTCCGGGACAATGTCCCTAAACCGATTAAAAAACTTGGTGTCCAGTGGCGCTATCGCCCTCCTATCCGGCTGCGCAGCATTTTGGTCTGGCGGAACAACTTCTGGAAGATAATACCGGATGAATTCTATGGCTATTTTATGTTGTTCCGAAAGGGAAATATCTAATTCATCAGAATCCCTTTCGCCATCCTGCCGGACCTCATGTAAATCATGTAAATCTCGGTCGTCCGCACCGGATCCAGCGGCGGAACCTACCGACCCAGCATCTTCTGACATTTCATGTTCCGACAGAGGCTCTGACGGTTGCTGGGATGCTGCAATTAACTTTGCTATCTGTGATAGCACATCCGTTACAGAGGCCTGGGGAGCGGCGGTCTTACTGGATTTAGCCGCCGGAAGCTCCCTGGACGTTGCATCCTGCATACATCTTTTATGCGAACGTCCGGATGAAGAAGGCCTCGAATCCCTGGCTACCGGATGGCGTGACCTGATCGCCGAGGAATCCCTGGTCGGCGAAGCTGACTGTAATTCACTGGTCACATAGCCAAGGTGCGGTCGAGTGTGCTGCTGAGAGGATATGGAAGCCTTATAGGTAGCCTCGGCGGACTGCCTATATACCGGAGCATCCCGAGCGGCAGACGTATGCTCCGACTGCGTAACACTACGGACTACAACATCTGGTCCCAGATGCTGTTGTCTGCAAGAGGGACCTCTCTCGCTTGCAGCCCGTGTCGAACTGGACAAGCTAAACACCGGACTGTCAGGCTTCCTCCGATCCATCCTCCTTTCCGTCGTCACTGGGTGTGCACGAGGATGTTTTATAGTGCTCGCAACACCCGACTCTCTCTGCTGGACCGCAACGGATGAACCCGAGTGCTGCCCCATTCGGTGAATGGACGCAACCCCGGTCGAGCTAGCGGACGTCAACCCCTTCGGGTTCCTTTCAGGGAATTGACGAATCTCCATGAGCACTTTTGCCGCTAGCTCTTCACTTGTATGTGACGACGGAGGCACACTTCTGGACGGCATCACGGAAACATCACCCTGTTCTTGTTCCTCTGAAAAAGAGAGTGAAACACTAGAGTGACTCTGAGGAGAAAGAACCGGAATGGATCTTTCTCCAGGAACAACATACCGTGACACACGTTTCCAACGTTTTTCATCCCATTTGAAACACACAGAACAAAGATCAGTGCGAGTACAGAGAGAACAATTAATACAGAGATCATGAGAATCATAGGAAGACTTCCTCCTATTACAATTTGAACAATAATCATTCATAGTGAAATGTAAACAATCAAAGTACTTGCACTAATCCTTGAAAATAAAGATACATAATACAACAATCCATTATATTCATTAATAAATAATGATTTGAAAAAGAAAAAAAATTTTTTTTTTTTTTAAAAAAAAATTTTCAGAAGAGCCCAAGTTCCCAAAGGGAACCCTGAGCCCAATGGATCCCAAAAAAGCCTAAGTGTGGACAAAAATTTAAATTCATTTTGAAAAAATTAATGAGACACTTACGGACAATAATAATGTATCTTACTATGAATAAGAGATGCAGAGGACAAAAAATCACTATCAGCAGTAACTGTTGTCAACCTGAGCAAAAGTGTCAACAAACCGGAAACATGACTCCAGGCACTGAAACAACATGGCCCGAAATCAGTCACCAATTAAAACACTATCTGATGCAAAACAGAGGCTTCCACAGAAGAAACTGTAGAACATCAGATGGTAGATGCAGACCAAAACGCCTAAACACCCCTAGGGTGAGGACGTAAACATGGGGAAAAAACAGAAATAAATCTGTTACGAAGCCAAAACTCCCAAGAAATTTTAGTAATAAACATTACACAAAATTAAGCCAAAACATGGGAGAATACCTAGGGGGGAATAAGGAAGGTAGAGAGGAAACACTGATCAAACAATGGTACTTCATAGCAAGAATGACAACATCAGGGCCATGCCTTGAAAAAAGGCAACTAGAAATAATTTCATAAAATAATTTTAAGTTACAGCCCTGAACATTTTCTTGCACTAAATATTTTCCTCTCCTCCTAATGTATCCTCTTTATTTCCACCATTTCACTCATGAATATGTGTCTGGCATCATAAAAACTGAGATTTGAAAGCACAAATAACAGAGAAGTGACTGTTTTGAGGGCCAAACTAAGAATGATAATTGGTGCCAATTTCGGGACCTCCTCGCCACTGCGCATGAGCAGAGGAGTTGATGTATGGAGGGCCATATAGGACATGTATTTTTCGGTTTCTGATGCAAATTTTGGGGATTGGGGGGGCAAAATTTGTGTTTGGCCCTGAATTATGGAGATTAGCACCAGCTAAGTCTGGGTCATTGGTACAGTATAAAAATATAGCCCTGGTGTGGATGTTTGTGATCGTGCCTTCTCCTACTGGTGGGATTAAGGGACCCCCCCCCCCCCCCCCCCTCCCCAGGAACATTTTTATAAATCTGATCCACTTGAGGGTTTCTAGAGAACCCAGGCTACCTTTCGAACCTTGTAACTGGAAGAAAAGACGATCGCTTTTGTAGAGGTGCCTGGCTGAATGTGTTCGAGCGGTCTTGTCTGGTATCAGTCAACTGCAATAAAACATTATATGCTTCTCGGGATTCAGCTGGAATAAATATCTGTAATGTAAGGCCTGTGTGCCCATAGCATTAGGGGATCGAACCCTACAGATGGATGAGGCTTTGACACTATATACGTGGATCGATATACTATTAATAACAGTTTGGCTGGACGCTGATTTGCTGTTGTTCTCAGTTGAGAAGGTTTTGTTACACATGTGCTTCCAACTGCCTCCCGATTCCCACGCATCTTTCCTCCCAATACTGAGACGAACTGCTTGAATACACTCTGTACCCCCATTCTTCACAATCCCTCCAATAAGCATACTAACCATCGCATTTGTGTCAACCACTAACCACGTCCTTCATTCTCCCACCCCACGTCCTCATTATACTCCTCCCAGTGAATTTTGATCTAGAAGATTGAGATTTTGGACTTCCTAATAAAACGTATTCCAAGGTCACCACTACGCCCAAGTTACACATTTGGCTCTCCTTTTCCACCGTCTTTCCCAATTCCCCCTAATCGCCAGTGATTGCGACATCAGCTTGAACAACAGTGACCACCTCTCCCCTTACAATGGTGTTACAATGGTGCCATTGTCAAGGTACTCTTCAAAACATGTCCTCTCTTTGTAACGCAGGCCACACAAAGACCTCTTTCTTTTGACCTACTCTCACCAATTTTGGTTACAATCCCCATGACTCTTTCTCTAACGTTTTTTTTTTACCTTTGGTTGTCTCTATTTCTGAGTTCGATACATCGTTCGTTTGGATAAATCCCTACAAACTTCAATACTGCAGTTAATTACAACGAAAATTTTTAAAAACCCTAAGCTATGAATTATTATCTCGACCGTCTAATATTTCTACATACCTGCACTTCTTCCACTGGGTCCAGTGGTGGCTCAAAAGTGTCTCCCCTCTGGATATACTTAACTTGTAGAGATGAGACAATTAATCGGTGTAACATCGGCACTCGGCCGATAAGCACCCATCGGTTCACCATCGGCACTCATGATTCAACATCGGCCCTCGCCGATTGTCTGAAACTCAGTGAAAGTGAAAGTGTTATGGATGAACTTTCTTCCACTTCATGGGACAACCAGTGGCAAGCGATCGGTACGTAACTCGTCTGTTACTGATACCATGTAAATGATGGTTCGTGAAAGAAAAGGCAGAATATTATATTAAAGATTCTGATTGTGTAACTGTGTACTGAGTTGTTTTTTATCTATCATGTGAATACGGACTCTCTTTACTGCCCAAACTGTACTTCATTCTGCAAAATGTTGCAATATTTCTTTCAACCACGCTCATCGTCTCATTAAACATATATTGGACAGATAATTCCTCCATATTAGTAATCCACGTTAATTGTGAAAGGTTTGGGTGCAAAAAGTTTAATATCGGGCCATTCGGGGTGGGATTTATCAACACGAAGCCACTGAATTTTTCTCATGTTGAATTGTGTGGAGCACATGATAAAAATAGATAATGCAGTGCAACGTCATAACTCGTGTGACAAAATCCCATATATGGGTTTACCGAAAAGAAACTCCCACTTTAAAACGTGTGGTTCCAACAACGGCTTTTGATTTTCACTAAACATTTTCTACCAAATAGGCCTAACTGATAGTCGACTTCAAAGCCTGTGTAGGGGGGTGATTCGGCAAAGACCCGACTTTGAAATGAATTGTTTCCATTGTTGATGTGAACCGCATCAAAGGCTCAGAACACAATTTACCGTGACGATGCACGTGATGAGTTCTCGACTCAGTTGTTAGCTGTTTATTTTAAATCGAAAATATTCTGCACTGATGGTGCTTCATTGACATAAAATTAACCCTTTAATGTCTGTTATTTAATTTATTTAAGTGAGTATTACCGTACTGACTCGTGTCGAAGCCAAGGGGTGCTTGCAGTGGATAAATAGCAAAGTGGTGGTGATGGGGGGGGGGGGGGGGCGGGGGGGCTTAGTGCTTGCAAGTCGCGTTGGGATGCGTCGGAAATTGTCGAAATAAGACAAGTAAGTATCCACTGGGTATGTTCTGTTTCTTTGGAAACCACCTACCAATTTTATAGAATTTGCTTTAAACATTCTCATAATTATCTTGTACATACAGTTCAGATTTCGGGTTTTAATCCTCAATTTAATGAATAAAACAAGCAGAAAATCATGTGGTGTTTTCATTTTTTTTTTTTTGTACAGGTTACTCTCGAAGCCAGAAATGGACGTAAGTTGACAATCAACACAGCAAACCACCCCCTTGAAAACAGGCAAACATAGTCTGTTTAAAAATAGCTGTTTGTTTTTAATATGTACATTTTATTATGAATAAAACAAAATAAAGCTTCACACAAAATCAATAAAAAATTCTTCATATGAAGACCAGATAAAATTTACACAGCGGAATATGAATAACAAAATAGTTGCCTCCCTTGGCAAATTCGAAAATTTGATTTTACACTGAAAGTCATAACTTCACATGTTGCAGAGCATGATGAAATGATAAATGAGCATGATTTATTGAACCATTATGTCATAAATCATATTCCTGGTTATATTGTTAAAAAATTCTCAAATACCAGAGTTGTAATTATTTTTTATTTTTATTTACCACTTTCTCATTAATTTCTGAATACCTGTTTTTCATAATAAGATGTGCAGGCTCGAAAGTGGCAGTGTTCTTTTACAATGAGTTGTGCCCCGCTTGAAAGTGGCAGTGTTCAATCAGTATCTTTCTGATGATATTCGACCACTGTGAAAACTGTGAAAACTATATGTTGTGGGCGTGTTTCAGACAACTATTGACAGCAGCCTGCACTCTCATTTGAAACAAGTGACAGCTTCCAAAAACGAGGTCGACAAAAAAATAAACAAGTCAATTTTGCTTGGGATAATATTTTAATAAAGACTTATTACACTGAACACAGACATAATGTATTACACAAAAGACGAATTTAACAACACAAAAATCTCAACTCCAAAAAATATACATATACAGTATTGCAGTTCTATTTGGTAAGTACAGTGTTGCAACAAGTCAGCTATTTTTCCATTTGATGCCTGTAAATTTCACGTCTTGTCTCAAACAACTTTCGTCCAATTTGAAACTTGGGGGGTGGGCTTTGACTCGAGTAGGGCACCCTGGTTCACAAATCTGAAAAAGCAGGGGGTGGGCTTCGACACGAGTATGGGCTTCGACACGAGTCAGTATGGTAAAAGTGTGTTATCTTCCGGGTTGATGGGGATTCTGATTGAGGTAAATCAACCAGTTTCTGCAGTCAGCTTGAATAATAAAGAAACCATCTGACATCGGCATTCGGTATCGGCCGATTGTTGTCTAAAATAATCGGCATTCGTCTTATGGGGCATTTTACTAATCGGCTCATCTCTATACTTAAGCAAGGGGCATCATATATGCCCAAGACCTAAGGTGGGATGCTAATAGAATTATAGATGGCAGCGGGGAGTATCCCCGGGAAAACTGAAAAAAGATTTCAATCCCCGAGGGCTTTTTGGCCACTTAATAAACTAGGTTCCCATTCAGTCTGCCAACATTTTTCGGTGGGTAGGTAGATAGTGTGACATTTTATATAATAAAATCAGTCAGTAACTGGAGCTTTTGACCACTTGGCCTTATTTGACACAGTGTGGGGACCTAGTGAGGGGACCTTAGAAGTGATGTCACAGTCATGTGACCCAACTGGTGCTCAATTTGAAATAACTTTTAAAACTCAACTTAGACTAGAGAAGGAGGTGGGGTTGCAAATAAAAAATATAGATACTAGGCTGGAAAAAACAGTTGTTTTAGACAACCCGTACCTTCGATCCAAACTTTGCCCCTGTTGAATTTACTTCCCACCGCCTGCACAGGATGTAATTTTGTCTGTTTGGGTTGCATTCCAAGAAGTATTTCACGATTTCCACCATAGTATGTAAAGTTTCCAGCTGTTAGTCAAATAGTGATTCGAAATTACTAGACACCGATTTTTTTTATTTTTTTTTTTTGGGGGGGGGGGGGGGGAGGGGGCCACTCCCATGACAACGAATGCGCATGTCATCAAGAAATGTGACGTTTTTACTACATATAACAATGATTATAGCTGAATTCCCTGTGACCAAGAGGGGTGGCAACCGCCCCCTCCACTCGTCCCAAACCCATGGTTCTTGGAACAAATTCAAATGACCTCCCATGTTCAGTCAAAACATGACACGTCCTGAATAGCCATGTTAATCTTTTAAAATTTAGTTCAAGTTATATGCTCCGCCCAGACTTCAAAGAGTATGGGCTATAAATTCACTGGCCGAGAAAAATTACGTGTCTAAATGTCACTTGGAGAGGTGGAGTGCATTTTTTTGTGAGTATCGTGTACACAGTCAGTGATGCCAGATTGAAGACCTGTCGCCAGCTATCTCAACCCCATACTGTCATGAATCTGTTTCCTTGCAAGACACACATATGCAATAAACCAAAGATTGGTTAGCTCATTTCCCCAAACTTGATTTCAATGTGATTCGTTTGACTTAATTATATTCTACGTAGTTCAATGGCAGGACAGTGCCAGAGTGGACTTCAGGTGGTGGTGGTGGGGGAGGGGGCATCACCCAAAATCCACTCATAGTTTTTTGAGAGAATTTTTTGTTTTTGGCTCGAGGGGAATTTTGTTTTAGGTCTCATGTTGGTAAATTTGGCAAAATGGAAGTAAAAGCCGGTATTCTGACAGCAACATACTTTAGAGCTTGAGTTTTCGGTAAGTAATCCACGTTGGATGCAAAAACGTTACATGGGGGTGCAGTGGCTCAGTTGATAGGGGTATAGGCTGCAAGCCGAGAGGTAATCTCTTCGAATCCCACTGCGGCAACTGGGTTGTGTCCTTGGGCAAGACACTTCACCCCATTGCCCACGATGGGGCATGGTGGCGTTGTGTACTAAGGCGTACTGCTCCTCGTGGATGGAGCACCTGTCTTCAACCAATGCTAACCCTGCTTGTGTGGAGTTACCATGTTGTGGAGCTGAGAGTTGCTTACCTCTCCAGGTACTCCGGCTTCCTCCATCCGTAAAACTGTCGTGGTCATGATTAGCCATTGTGCAGAAATATGTGGCTTTAAACATCAATAACTAACTAACTAACTAAAAATGGTACATAATTTGGTTCTTCTGTTGAATTCAGTGTTTTGGTCTTCAATCAGAAATCTGTTGAAATCAGTGTTTTATCGCCGATTGGGGTGGGGATAAACCCCATATATTGAAAATATGCAGTTTATCCCCCACCCCAATCAGCGATAAACTTCGACTCTACTAAAGAATTTTCATCGAAAAGGATTTTTCGGCAGAAAAACATTATTAAATCATTCACAAGTCTGCTTGCGTGCACAATGTTTCTAAAGCTGTTAAAAAATTTATCGGTCTGAACTTCAAAATTTTATTTAGAAAGCCTCAACAGTTATTTTCCGACGTATTTTAATTATTTTACAGGAACGGTCATCACTTTGTGATCGTAAGTTTCACTTGGGCCCGAATTTCGCACCAAACACACCGATGTTGTGGAACGGTTCAGATTTATGTTTATGTTTTGATCTGTATCCAAATCCATCAAAACCCAACTCCTTGCAACAACCTCGAAACCCTCAGGTAAAAATAGATTATGCTATCCGTTACGTCATTGGTAAATAAACATGTCGGCTGATGGCGTAAAATGACAACAACGGTGAGCTTTTGAGTGAAAATGAAGACCCGCCGATAAGGTAGTAATGCGAAAATTTGCTCCTTCACCTATTCTCTAATTTGAGTGGTTGTTTATAATTGAATAACAAACAGAACAGGAGATACGTGATATAGTCTCACTCCAAGTATGTTATGGAAAATACAGTAGTAATAGGAAAATACAGAAAAAAAGGTGAGAAAAATGCGTTGTTTAACTTGTTTTTACGTAAATCGAAAAGTCCCCTATTCTTCAGCTTTACCATAAAAACTGAATAAAATGTGATTATTCAAAAGATACTATTACTTGTACCTAACCTTACAAGTTACAATTCCACGCCAGCACTAAGCTTATTATTTAACAAGTACAGTCTACAGAGGACGAAACTTCCCGATCCCGATCAGCGGAGCCTGATGCGATGGACGGAATCAATTTTTATAACTACAAGTTACAACTTCACAAGTTTTACTCCAAAGTCTACATATACTTGGTTACAGTACACATTTCTGATTGTGTAGGCGTCAGTACGGTGTCAGTCGATCCCTCAAGATATATTTTCAGTTGCCAAGTGTTATTTTTGTACTAGCAAACAGAGTTTGCTTTAGTGAAATTGCTTTTTAAATTTACCGAAAGTTATTTAACACTGCATTGTACTATTTACCTTCTGTCCAAAACACGGAAGTGTCTCAGTAAGTCTCGTGTGAAAAAATGGGAAATTGCGTGGTTCAAACCGGAAGAGCGCGTCGCCATAAGGAGAACGTCATAAGGTGTGGCCTAATTATTACATTGTCCAATAGTATCTTTTATTGAGAGCTGTGGTAAACGCCCACAAACAAATACACGTGGCCACATTTTAAAAAATGGAAACGACAGACACAAAGCAACCAACAAAGAAACAAGTTTGGATTGCAGCCAGGGAAAGAGGTTTGTTATAAAACTTCTATAAATAGAAGTAATATTAACTTTGGTAAAACCAAGAAGCGCGCGCAGAAAAAAATCAAAACCAATAGAATCAACGGCTAATTTCAATTATGTATAAACGTACCTTTTTGGTAAAACCCAGTCTTGGAAATATTATTCTGGAAGAAAGAAAGAAAATTGAATGTGAAAAAAAACTAGTTTTTTTAAAAAATCGTTAGAAAATATTTTTTCTCAAACACCTTCTGTGCGTATTTGTCAAATGCTCAGCGTTTTAAGGATATCATGGCCACAGCTATACCGGCCCTCAACCCCGGCACTACCACGACGGCTGCTGCCATTGCACACACCCTAACCACACATGAGGGTATAATCCACTCGCCGAGTGGACACTCCACTGACAAAGTTGGGACACGCCTCCCGAAGCGCTCTCACGGGCCAACGTCACTTACAGGCACCAACCAAACCTTAGCTGATTCACTTTCGAACGCACCCAAGCGTCGCAAGTTGGGAATGACTAAAATCCCCCCCCCCCCATTGTTACACCTCGGGTCAATACACATCCAACCTCTGTGACCCCTCCCAAGGGTATCCCCTCTGTCATCCACGGAACGGAGCTTAGCACCACTAAACACGCTGCCACTACAGAAGAGGCGGTTTCCACATCCCGCGTACCTCTGGACACTACTACTTCTACCGTACTTAGTACACTTATGACCCCTTGTAGTAACCAACTACCATGGTCACAGGTCACTATACCAGAGATTGTGCCCCCCCCCCCCCCCCCCCCCGTCTATAGACAACGGGTCCAACAATACGGATGATACCATCGATACTGTCACTGACATGAAACTGGTATCTACCAACACTGGATCAGCTCTACCCTGTCCACTACCGACCACTAAGCCCACCGACGCACCCACCTGCGTCGACCGTAGGGACCGTTCCTGTCCCCTTGGGTTTGACTCTGACGCTTCCTCGTCAGAGCTCGGCCCCCGTTCCACCCTTGGAACCCACGGTTGCCTCACCAACACGTCATCTGAGGGCCTAGAGTCCTCCCATGTCTCTCCTGACAACTCTGAAACTTTGTCCATTTCTGTGGAGCCCAACGCTTCGGACACCGCAACTTCAAGCAATCCTGGCAATAATGGTTTGACTATTGCCTTCACCGCGTTTGCCTACAAATGCACTAGGGCGGGCATACTACGCGACCTGACCAGGATAACTGACAACAAACAAACCTGACTTGGCCGATCTACCCCCACTAGTGAAGCTCATTCCACCACAACTCGATGCTCATCTCAGAGCCGTCGGGCAACTAGCTCACGAGCCTATCTACATGTCAAACGCAGCCGGAGATGGCACACACGGCGTCAAATGAAACGACAATCTCACCTCACCGCACTGGCTGACAAGGCTAGCACACATATTACCAACCTGTCAACTTACGCCCTAAGTACACATGAGAAAATTGTACTTGGTAAGGGAGAAAAATTTATACCCTATTCTAAGCCCCTGACAATCAGCCCTCAAGGGCTGCCCTGTTATCCGTATATGGTTCCACACATTAATATTCTCTTATAAATATGTCTCTTATGAGGGAGTATCCTTGGGCATCCCGCCTACATAAACATAGGACTCCACCTATGGACCATACGTATACAATGAGAACCCCCCCCCCCCCCCCTCTTCCAGGGGGACCGCACTGTCATGAACGGCAACGGACATGCCCCTACGTGGACCAACCATGTACTAACTTAGACCACCCACCGACCGTGGTCAGATTCACTATACTATTTAAGACGCCCCTAGTGGCGCTTTGCTGCCTAGCGAGATGGGCCTCCCGTGCCCCTCTTACCTTCAACAGTCAGGTGCTATATATAAAGCTTGCGGGCGAACCTAGTAGCTTGCTGTCCCTCTCTTAGCAAAACGTCAAAAGCAAGGGGTGTTCAATTTAAATAATTTCTGTCAAAAGCAGAGTAGTTTTACTCGATACTTTCCGTGTAGTTGATTCGGAAAATCCGTGTAGATTAATTAACTTTCTAATTAATTCGAAAAAAGACACCTGTTTTGTTTCGGCGCTGAAAGTATTTGAAGCATTTCTAGGGGCACGAATCGTTTTTGAATTTGTTCTTTGGAAATGGAATCTCGCCATTTCTCATTGATTGGCGAATGGAAGGCAACGTTCGATTTCTTTCAAGAACAGGGGTTTCTACTTCCGGTTTCGGAATCGGAGGAAAAACTCGATTGGATGGTATGTGATTATGTAGATTACCACTAATTTTCAATTTCACATACGTTTTACCGAATAGGCTTGCTTCTAAGCAGCCCTGCGAGCTGCTTTTGCGCGAGCTATTAACTTACAAAAAGACGTAAATTTATGTGTACAGGTCTAAAACGAAACTTAAAAATTCTGAAAAATGTTTAAATGCTTTCTGGTAACTTGTTATTAACATAGTCTTCAATATGCCTCACGAAAACTGTGCCTTCGATTCAAGTTAACCGCACTGCTCTACCGTTTGTATTAAAGTATTCATGTTTTTGGCCCGAGATCAATTCAAAGTTCTGTGAGTAGTATTCAGTCAGGAAGAGGTGGAACCCAAACTTACTCGTCCCACAAACAATGCTAAAAAGCATATACAATACCTACTTTCATTTTATAAAACAACCGAGATGGGGGGTGGGGGGGGGGGGGGCACATTTTTTTTTCCAGGAACATATGATGGCGTGGGCGAGTGATCGGAGTGCAGAGTGGCCAGAAATAATTTTTTTCATGGCATAATTTTTTTGTTTTCATTCTTTTAATGCTTTTATAGGCTTTTTAGGACAGGTACATCCATTTAAATGTTAATTTTGTCATTTTTAACTCAACTTGATAAAGTCAAGATGAGCTATTGCCATCACTTCTCGTCCGTCGGCGTACTTACGCACGTACGTACTTTAGTACGTACGTCCACAATTTCCTTTGGCACACCTCACAGGTCGCATTTATGATCAAATCGCTTTGAAATTTGGTATGCTTGTTTGGGGTGATCTCTAGATGGGAGCTATCGATTTTCTTCAATTTCCGTCAAAAACTGTTGCCGCGGCCAACGTTCGTAGAACTTAGTTTAGTCAGACCTCAATGTTTCCCTTTGGCACACCATACAGGGCACATTTATGATTGGATTGCTTTGAAACCTGGCATGCTTGTTTGGGTGACCTCTAGATGGGAGCTATCGATTTTATTCCATTTCTGTCGAAAAATGTTGCCGCGGCCAACATTCTTAGAACTTAGTTTAGTCAGACCTCAACATTTCTCTTTGGCACACCCTACGAGGCACATTTTATGATCGGACTGCTTTGAAACCTGGCACGATTGTTTGGGGTGACCTCTAGATGGGAGCTATCGACTTTCTTCCATTTCCGTTAAAAACTGTTGCCGCTGCCAACATTCTTAGAACTTAGTTTAGTCAGACCTCAATATTTTCGTTTGGCACACCATACAGGGCACATTTATGATCGGATTGCTTTGAAACCTGGCTTGCTTATTTGGGGTGACCTCTAGATGGGAGCTATGGATTTTATTCCATTTCCGTAAAAAAATGTTGCCGCTGCCAACGTTCTTAGATTAGTTTAGTCAGACCTCAATATTTCCCTTTGGCACACCTGGCACATTTATGACCGGATTGCTTTGAAACCTGGCATGCTTGTTTGGGGTGACCTCTAGATGGGAGCTATCGATTTTCTTCCATTTCCGTCTGTCAAAAAATGTTGCTGCTGGCACGATCTTTGAACTTAGTTTGGTCAGGCATTAATATATTCCTTTGGCATGCCCTACAGGATACATTTATGATCAGATCGGTTTGAAACTTTGTATGCTTGTTTGGGGTTACCTCTAGATGGGACCTATCGATTTTCTTCGAAAAGCCACTGACAATGACGTTCGATGAACTTAGTAAAAATTTAGAGCAGTTAAGCATCAATATTTCCCTTTGACACGCCCTGCAGGGCACATTCATGATTGGATCGCTTGCAAACTTGGTGTGCTTGTGTGGGGTGACATCTATATAGGAGCTGTCGATTTTCTTCCATTTCTGTCAAAAAATGTTGCCGCTGACCTTTGAACTTAGTTTAATCAGACCTCAATATTTCCCTTTAACACACCCTTCAGGGCACATTTATGATCGGATCACTTTGAAACTTGGTATGTCTGTTCGGGGTGACCTCTTGACGTAAGCTATTGCCTTTTTTCATTTCCATAAAAAATTATTGTCGTTATCACCAGCATTTGAACTTACTTCATTTGTGCATCAACTTATCCCTTTTGCACTCTCTGCAGGGTATATTTATGAATTGCCATAAAAAAAACCCAAAACCATTGCCACAGGCAATGTCATTAACATCTTCCTTTGGCATGCCTCAGAGAGCACATTCATTATCAGGTTGTTTTGAAACTTTGTATGCTTATGCAGGGTGACAAAGATAGGAGCTATTGATTTTCTTTTCATTTCCATCAAAAACTGTTGCTGTTAGCAACAATGTTTGAATTTATTGTATTTGTGTACCAACATTCTTTGACATGGCCTACATGCCACATTTATCATAGGATTGTTTTTGAACTTGGTGTGCTCATTAGGCAAGACCTTCAGATAAGAGCTATTGATTAGCATTCATTTCTGTGAAAAAAAGTTGCCATTTACAATAACCTCTGAACATACTGCATTTGTGTATCATCATTCTTCCTTTAGCCACTCTTACAGTTTTCATTTAAAATGCATGGATTACTCTGACGTTGTGCACACACATTGCTGTTATGTTGAAATTTCATCAAATAACATTGGTACCAATGATCTTCAATTTTGCCATTTCATTTATAACTTACCAAGTTGAAGTTTCAACTTTGTCAAGATGAGCTACAGTGTCATTGACACTTTCATTACAGATTTGCTATCAGAATTAAGAGAATCTATTCTGAGCGCGCTGACAAGGAAGCTGCGTTTAGCGATCTTTGGTCTCAACTTGTAAGCCGAAGCTATACGCGTGAACGAGTTGTCAGTACCGTCAATGAAGCTGATGCACCACCACGATGCGATGTGTTGCGATATCGCCCACCAGTAGAGAACGCGTGCATAGCATTTGTCACATTTCATCCAGATCTTTCAAATCTTTCCAGCCTACTTCGAAAACACTGGACGCTTATTGAGCATGGTCCAGCCTTATCCAACATATTTCCCAAGCCTTCAGTCGTGGCTTTTTAGCGTAAAAAAACCCCAAACAGTCGCGACATCCTTGTTCATGCCAGCCTCAGTCCAGTCAATTGAGAACTTGGTGTCAGCCAAGCCTGTTGAAAGACCGGTTTTAAACGTGCACCATGATGGTTACATCCGATTCATTCAACAGCACTAGTACTGGGGAAACATTTAGAATTTACTGCCGCGGCACCAGCAAAAGTTCTTATGGGATTTATCTACTTCCGTGTGATGTTTGTAAAATCCAGTATGTTGGCCGTGTACCCCTTTTCACAAACGTGTGAACAACCACCGGTAATTAAAAAAATGGAGCGTGTCTGTGCTATTACACGACACTGTATGTCTACTGGTCACCCTTTTACTTCATTTCAGGCCTTCACCATTGACTCCAAACCCGACTGGACAAAAGATGAGCGCGTCTCTCGGGAAACATTCTGGGTCGAACAGCTATGCACTCACAGACCTCTCGGTCTAAATAGAGCTTCCAACAATTCTTAATTCCTTTCAATTTTTTGAAGGGTATGCTGCCATCAGGTATGCAATTCTGGGTTTTAGGGGCTGTAAGAATAATCTCAAAATTTGTCTAACAGTTTTTTTTCACTTTTTGCTTTCTATTTTTGCAACGTTTTTTTTTCCATTTGTACACCAGTAGTATAGCATGTACCCGGATGGGCCTCATTGGGTGGAGTGAATGTTGGAGGGGGAAGTGACGTCATTGTCACGTGACCCAGTGGCGCCATGTTTGATTGTCATGGTAACCCGAGTGAGCGGCCATCTTGTGACGTCATCTCCATAGTGATACATGGTGCGCATGCGCAGCGCGTGTTGTTAGGATGATACGTGTTTCCGTCGACCATTTTGTATACTGGAGGCCGCCATCTTGGTTTCTATGGTAGCACATGGTTGCTATGTGACCCAAAACCTTCTAACAAGACAGGGGTATGTTCGGAGGGTGTGTTCCTTTGTAGAAGAGTAATTTCCCGATTCGTAGAATTACCCAAATAAACCCGACAAGTTTTCTATTTCGAATTCTTTCAGAATTCTCTGCTTCTGTCTATATATACAATAGTTTTGCCTATCTGGCCATGTTCCTTTGTTCTAGAGTATACTCCAGTAGCGTAAAAGAGCCTATTAGTTGGAACAGCCTTGCTTATTATTACTATATTTAGCTATTCTGGTCTATTCTTGTTAGTTCTGACCCTATTCCAAGTACTCTTGTTGTTTCATTTATCTAGATCATTTATATAAATTATAACTAGCCAATCAGATTGCTTGATTTCTCATAACCTGTACTTAATCGTACAATCGGAGTTATCTCCCCTTATTACAACGAAGTTGTATCCGTATCTCAAAGCTTCTATATCCAGTGGCAATATCTCCAGGCACCCCAATTTCGGCACCCCTTTTTTGAAAAACATATGACCTTCGACACCCCTTTTTTGTCATATGTGCTTATGTGAAAAGGCACAATGTGACACAATGTGCCCTAGCACATAGGCGCATGCTTTATGTGCCGATATGTGAAAAGGTGCAATGTGACACAATGTGTCCTAGCACATAGGCACATACGGGTATTTGAGGATACCTATGGCCTGGTATTGTATTATTTGAGGATACCTATTTAGGATACCTTTTGGAGAATCCCTTTTTGTCATATGTGCTTAAGACATTAAGACAGGTGTAGCGGGAACAGGTGTGAAATATGTTGAATATTTTGATGTTTTATATACCTGGTGTCACCACTGTATTTGCTTCTATTTCTGCTGATTTATTTCTGTTTCTACCCATATCTACACTTGATTTTAGTTTCATCAGTCTTTCATACCAGGAAGAGCTGTCTTCACCGACTCAACTAAATCACTAAAATTCAATCTCTAAAAATAAACAAATACTGGGAAAGTGAAGGTGAACATACAGGCAGTAATAACGGCCCAGCCGTGATCTTCTACCAGGAAGAGCTGTCTTCACCGACTCAACGAAATCACTAAAAAGTAATCTCTAAAAATAAACAAATACTGGGAAAGAGAAGGCGAACATTCGGGTGGTAATAACGGCCCAGTCGTGATCTTCTACCGGGAAGAGCTGTCTTCGCCGACTCAACTAAATCTGGAGGTAAGGTCAGGAAACACCCCCGGGTGTGGTACTCCCCCCCCCCCCCATCCAATTCTTAGCCGAAAAATAATCCGGGAAATCAAAAAGTGAATAAAAGAATTGTACTAGCTGCTCCCAGTGATCGACAACCATCCAAAAAATGCAATCACATATGTTTGTCTATCTTAAAAATCAACTAATTATGCCTTTTTCTTTTAGCAGGTACACCAAGAGCTTTCTTTCTGGTCGCCAGCACCACAATAACCGCTATGGAAACTATAACCGATATGGAACACAGGAACCGCTATGGACTCTGAACATCCTCCGCTCCATCCCTAGAAGTGGTCACCCACCTCCAGGAAGGCGAGCGTTGGTCCTGCCCCCGCTTCTACCCCTTTTTGTAAGAGTCAGTAGCGCGCATTTTTGACCCAGCCAAATAGGTTCCAATGCAGGCCTGCCTCCGAACCAGGGAAGTTCGGGTCTTTCTCTGGGTGGTCCCCGAAAGGGGCCGTTGTAAAACAACCTGAGGCAGATTATACTTGCCAATGATGGTCCGCCATCGCTCCATGATTTATCTCCGACGTGGCAGACTATACTTGCCCGAAAAACACCACAGCACCCTCGGGGAGAGGTAGCACCTTTGTGAGAGGACCCCCTCTCGCTCTGGTCCTCACCCGAGAGTTCAGTCAACGACCCACACAAAGACAACCCAACACTCTTCCAGATTATCTTGCCTAAGACATCTGCTGAGTACTCGATCCTTTTCGTCCTTCCACACACCTAGACACGTAGCTTCCATATCTCAACAGTCACAGAGGGTCGAAAGGGGCTTGCCCCACAACGTCCCTGCGCGCCTTCGGCGCGTGAAACCGTTTCATTTCTTCATCAGTCTAATCTGAATTTATTAAGCATTATCAAGTGCAGAATTCGTAGAGGCAGTTAGCTCAGTGTTGTATTGAACCTATCAATAGCCAATGTGATGGGGGTGGGGGGCGGTGATTCTTTGGTATCGGAAATCCAACCCCCATAAACTCTGCACTGTTGCACACTTGCCAATTTGAGTGGTGTTTCATTTGATGGAGCGGTTAGTAAGCTTTGGTCAGACAGTAAGAGGCAATTCCAACCATGTGGCCCATTCATTTCTACCCAGAGGAAAAACAACGGGTAATGTGTGTGACATAAAATATTTTAAGGAACCTACGGTACCGGTGGGTTTTTTCCCCTCTGCGATAAATGGGCCACCTGGTTGCAGTGTAGGGTAGTGAATTTCTAACTAGGGAGAGAGACCGGGAGGGGGTTCCCCCTCCCGGGCCCTCCCCCTAGTTGGAAATTCACTACCGAGAAAAATTAGAAAATGAAGCCATGAAAGGGGGCATAAAATTGATTCTAGTAACTGAAATGCCAACACATTTATGATAGAATTATCAGGTTATTATTTGGTATTATTCTGGGAATTGAATATGTGATAAACAAATGCTCACGCTGAGAACCTTGAGCAATTCACAGTGTCCTAACATTAAATCAAGTCTTATGCAGGAATGATCAATTTTTGATGTTTCATCATTTTGTAACTGTGAATGATGGAATTAACTCGGGATAACGATTTTACATGATGTGATTTTCTTGAAGTGCATTTCGTGGATTTTTTTTATTACCATAAGTATAGGTACTACAGAAATCTCAAGGCCACATACTAAAATCAAGTGTAGATATGGGTAGAAACAGAAATGAATAAGCAGAAATACAGCAAATACAGTGGTGAAACCAGGTATATTTTTAAAACATCAAAATTTTCAACATATTTCACACCTGTTCCCGCTACACCTGTCTTAATACTGCTCGAGTAGACTGCCAGTATATGCTGTATACTCTCCCGATTACCCCATGTATATACTGACTGTCAGTATCTGTTAGAAAGCTTGAATAAATTCATAAACTTGCCAAGAAATGAGACCAAATTCCAGTTGCAAACTGGAGAATTCTGTTTTATCTCCATTAGCTGGTTGTGGGTAGATTAAATGTCGGGAATGGTTACTGGAACAATACAAACCATGTTCCAGCAAAAATACATGTTGAAATTGCCAATCAAAACAGTTTCTGTGCGATTTACTCTAAATTTTGTGCGGTGGTATCAAATATCAAAATGGAAAAACATTTTTTTCTTTCACAAAAGAGTTGGGTGGGTGCCCAAGTGTCGGAAAAAAACATTTTGTGCCTTGTGTCCAAATTTTGTTTCCTGCCTCCCCCCCCCCCCCCCCTCCGCTTGATCCTGTTATTTCCTGACGGTGACCTCGGTATTCTATTCTCCCCCATCCCTCGCTCTTGTTCCCCGCACTTCTTCCAGTCGTGCTCTTGCCTCTAACCTCCTACATTTCCAAAAATTGCTCAGCTACATTTAATAGAAATATAACTTTATCTCATTTTCATTTTTCAGCATTAACATTTATGTATATTATATTTATCAGAGGGGTGTGTGTGTGTGTGTGTGTGTGTGTGTGTGTGTGTGTGTTGGGGGGGGGTCCTGGTTGTTTCGTGGTGGGTGGGGGGGGGGGGGGGTATCCAGGAACATAATATTATGTTCCGGGACATTCCCGCCCCCTGTCGCCACGTCCCTGCCTGGTTGTGATTCTCTCTTACAGCATCACCCAAGTCAAATGAAGCACTACTCATATCGGCTAGGGTAAAATAGCACAGAGGTTATGGGGGATGGATTCCACGTCGCCAAAGAATCCCTCCCCCACCGCCTGAGTTTCAAAACGTAGTCCACAAAGTTGCTTCATCCCAGCAAGTCAGATGAGAAAGTGAGAAAGAAATGGTGATCATGTGAGTTGAAAAGGTCGACCATGTATCTCCAAATTTGGTCAGGATGCATTATGGAAATTTTGCGGCTCCGGTGTGTCGAGCGAAGCCCCTGTGATTTATATAATACTAGCGGGTGTTACCCGGCTTTGCACGGGAGAAGATGGTTATATCAATATACCCTCAGATATGATCGGCTCAGTCGTTTTCGAAATAGAAGGTCAAGGTCACCAATTTAAAGGTCAAGGTCACCCGCACGGGCACCCCGATAAAGTCAAAATGATCGATGGGTCAACATACCCACACATATGAAATTTTAGCCCGATCGGCCCAGCCGTTTTCGAAATAAAAGGTCATGGTCACAATTTCTAGGTCACCCCGCACGGGCACACTGATAAAGTCAAAATAATCGATGGGTCAATATACCCACACATGAAATTTAGCCCGATCGGCCCAGCCGTTTTCGAAATAAAAGGTCAAGGTCATCAATTTCAAGGTCAAGGTCACCCCGCACGGGCACGGCACCCATCCCATGTTACTCGCAGGGACAAATTCCCCCGTGTAGAAAATTTGAGATCGATCGGTCGAGAAACGGAGGAATTCACCCGGAACAAAGAGAGAGAGAGAGAGAGAGATACAGACATTCGCATTTATATATTAGATTACGTTTTACGCAATGAATGTCAGTGTTATCCTACAATATATTGGAGGCTGTTCATTCAAATCAGAGGCTTGAAACCTATTTGCTCAAAATCTGTCAGGACCATAGACAGTCACTTTCCTAGTAGTTTTCTGCAGCATTCAACTTGATTTCACTGAAAAATAATACACATGCGTTTCCTTGCTGACTCAGATGATCCCAACACACTTTATTCCATGATTTAATTTTATTCTTTGTTACAGCAGATTGCTATAGTTTATTTTAAAAGAAGTTAATTTTATTTGTATACCGAGTCAAAAAAGAAAGTATAATAAACTTTGTGGAGCAATTTGTTTAGTATTATCGACTTTAATCCCAAAAAAATTATTGCAAATTCATATTTCGAGTCTAGCTGTATGAATTTGCATAATTTCATGTTCTTACTTTTCCAGCGTCACGTCAGGACGTCGCAATTCAGACATGGGGTGAAATGAAAAGTTCACACATGCAGTCAATAGCGTGTTTGTTCACTGTTTGCCTCTTGGATGGCAAGACATCGACGGCGCATGGACCTGATAAGTCTCTGGATGTCACCCTGTGGTACTGCGTTCCACTCCTGCTTTAGAACATTACGTAAATCGCCTAACATCTGAAAATCATGAAGTCGTACTCAACGGTCCAATGGATCCTAAAGATGCCCAATTGGCGATAAATCTGGCGAAAGTGGGGGCCAAGGAAGAAGTTCGATGCTCTGCTCCCCAAGAAAGTCACGACAGATACGATCCACGTGACATCTGGCATTGTCTTGCTGGAATAACTGCAATCCGAAGTAAGCGTTGAACAACGGGTCAACGGCAGCGTTAAGAATTTCGTCCCTATATCGCTGTCCACTCAGATTACCATCGACGAAGATCAACTGCGTTCGATGGTGCAAAGAAATTCCTGCCCAAACCATTACACTGCCCACGCCGAAACAGTCGCATTCCCGCACGCAAGCATCAGAAAACCGCTCTCCTCGTCAGCGATACACTCTTGCCCTAGCATCAGCGCGCCGTAGACAAAATCGTGATTCATTACTAAAAAGAACTGTGCCCCAGAGCTGCTGAGTCCAGCAAACACGCTGACGTACCCATTCCATTCTGACGGTATGATGACGTTGGGTAAGGATTGGTCCGTGGTATGGACGCCTACTTCGGATGCCGTGTCCAGCGAGTCTGTTGCGGACACTTTGTGCACTGATTCTATTGTTAGTTCTACCGGGAGTAATTGCTGCTGTCCTCGTCGCCGGAAGGAAGCGATCCCACAAGTGAGACGTCCCGATGTGTCGGTCTTGTGCAGGGGTCGTAACTCTTGGTCGACCTGAACGCGGTCGGTCGGTAGTAGATCAAGTGGTTCTATACCTTCCAATGAGACGGTAAATAGTGGTCGAACTCAGCAGCGAGCTCATCTGGAGGTATCCGAGCCTCATGCATACCAAAGGCACGCAGCCTCTGATTTTCGGTTAACCTTCACATTTTTTAAAATGTCGTGAGACAATAACTAGCGTGTTTTCTCAATAGACCGGGCTCTCTAGCACAACATAATGCCAAGAAAATCGTCAGTCACCCATTCAATTTGACATTCTAGGGTTTTGAAATCCGTAGAAAAATTGTATACGGTTAACAACAACATGACATTAAACTCTTGCACGACTTCTTGTCCACAAACAAGCAACATTAGAACTATTATATACTACTTAAAGTTTTCTAAGCACCAAGTATATCCAACTACCTGTTTTATGTTTTAGTTGAAATATTGTTATGAAAAGTGTATATATTTTATATTTAATTATATCTTTAACGATTTAAGCACAGAAATTGAGATTTTGTTTGTGTTTGACATTATTTTTTAGTTTTTGAATACGATAACCATGGAAAATGGATATTATTGGTAAAAGAGGAAATTTTTCAAATTTTCCAAAAAGCTGACGGAGCGAACTGATAGGGGTTCAATATCGAGTATGAGACCCATTATTGTTAATTACAGCTTGACAACGCCTTCTCATGCTCCCAATCAGGTTCCAGATGGTCCTTTGTGGGATGTTGTTCCATTCTTGGACCAGCATGGCATTAAGCTCCTGGACACTTCTTGGTTGGACTGGACGGACTAAAATTGCAATCTGCAACTCATTCCAGACATGTTCGATTGGATTGAGGTCAGGGGATCTTGCTGACCAGTCCATACGCTCAATCCCATCCCTGTGTCGGTACTACCCGACAGCATGGGCAACTTGAGGACGGGCATTATCGTCCATCAGAATGAATCTATCACCCACTGCACCTGCATACAATCTGACGTGGGCATCCAGGATCTCATCAATATACCGCTGTGCAGTCAATGTACCACGGCCAAGGGCACAGAGCTCTGTACATCCATCCCAGCTGATGCCGCCACATACCATTATTGACCTTCCACCATAGCGGTCATGCTCAGCAGTTTTGGCTGCATGGAATCGCTCTCCTGGTCTTCTCCATACTCTAGAACGCCAATCTGTGTTGTCTAGGCAGTACCTTGGCTCATCTGTAAAAAGGACAGATCGTCAATCTTCTCTAGTCCATCCAACGTGATCCATGGCCCATTCATATCGTGCCTGGCGGTTGTTCTGGGACAGCTGAATGCGAATACATGGTCTTCTCGATCGGAGACCACCTTCGTGCAACCTTGCCCAGATAGTCTGCGTCGAAACATTTACCACGGATGCATTCTGAAGGTCACTGCGAAGCTGGGTTGCTGTGGCAAAGCGGTTCCTACGGGCCCGAATGATCAAAAGCCGGTCTTTAGCTGCAGATGTTGCCCTGTCTCTGCCACCACCATGTCGTCTGACTGGTGTGCCATACAGCTAAAATCTTGCCCAGGCTCTGGTGATCACCGTATGATGCACACCAAGGTCTTCACCAACCTGACGATGGGTAGCCCCTTGTTCCACCATCCCTACAGCCCACCACATTTCTGCTTCAGACAAATGTCTTCTTACATTTCCATTCGCCATATTCAATCATTAAATCACAAAGGTTTGTGTTGAAATGAAGACTGAATACCCTGCTCATCTCTTGTACACGAAAACATCATGGAAATCAAGGGGTACATGCTTTGCGTGACTGTCACGAAAAGTCTGCCTGTCAAGAGAGCTAATGTAAACACTGGGGACCCTCTCAATACATTCCTCAATCATATCCACCAAAAATATCGCAAATGTGTCACAAGAAAATTTCACAATGATGTGTCAAATATGTGGTTCTTAGCAAACTTTGAGTAGTATAATTCATCCATTATGCTATATTTTCACATTTGTTTCTATTATACTTTCTTTTTTGACTCAGTACATTGTAAGATAACCCAACCAGTTGTCTTATATGTGTTTGCAAAGTTTTCAGATCTCATATGCCAGGTTTCTCTCCAGACATTCAGTATCTTCCTCAACATGTGATATATACTATGGACCAGGGGTAAGTGTCTGAAATTCATATTAACTAAACTGATTACCCATTAACAAACTGTTTATACCATTGTATAAACAGTTTGTTAACAGGGAATTAGTTTCCCGGATGATAAACTCTTTATCAATAAGATAGAGAGTTTCCACTGTCAATAATCCCTCTATCAATAAGATATAATGTCCTGACTATTTGATGGCTCATCCTTTTCTGACAGTACATCACAAATTGAAGGGAATTGGTTTCCACTAAGCCCAAGGACTGAATGATCAACAACAACCCTGCGTTTTGCTCATACATGTATATGTCTGAAATTCCTAATTACAAATGAGTCTGGGAAAGTACTCATATGCATTGGGAAATGACGTTATGCTACTGTATGATATCTACTATTCATGGTGAGAAGAGTCATTTTATTGTCGAATCTGGTTAGATTACATTTATGTTACATTGCATAAGTAGTATGTCATGTTCCCCTACAGGTAAATGTTGCAGGATCTCATTGCAGGATCTCATGTGACGTCATAGTCACGTGACCTGGTGGCGCCATGTTCTGTTGTCATGGTAACCCGCTTGAGCGGCCATGCTGTGACGTCATCTCTATAGTGATACGTGGTGTGAGTGCGCATGCGAAGCGCGTGTTCTTAGGGTGATACGTGTTTCCGTCGTCCATTTTGTATACTGGAGGCCGCCATCTTGGTTTCTATGGTAGCACGTGGTTGCTATGTTACCTAAAGCCTACAACAGGACAGGGGTGTGTTTTGAGGGTATGTTCGATTGAATCGGAGTAAATCTAATTATCACAAACAACCCGACAATCCCTCCAAATCACCAAAATTGACTTCATTTGATACGGATTTCCCATGTTATTGGTTTTATTGACTTAGCACGTAGTGCTATAGTACTAAGGGGGTATAAGGGGGTGCGTTCGAATGAACAGGAGTAATGTTCTGGATTAGAATTCTCCCAGAATCCCTTTTAGGATCCCTATCCCATAACGCTTTTCCTATTAAAAGACACGTTCCTTTGGTCATTACCAAGAATTCTCTGCTTCTATCTTTTTATGCAATACTTTTCGTCTATCTGGCCCTGTTCCTTTGTTCTAGAGTATACTCCAGTAGCGTAGAAGAGCCTATTAAGTGGAACAGCTTTGTTTATTAGTACTATATTTAGCTATTCTAGTCTATTCTTGTTAGTTCTGACCCTATTCCAAGTACTCTTGTGTTTCATTTATCTAGATCATTTATATAAATTATAACTAACCAATCAGATTGCTTGATTTCCCATAACCTGTACTTAATCGTATAGAGTTATCTCCCCTTATTACAACAAAGTTGTATCCGATTCTCGTCACATCTATATCCAATGGCAATATCCCAGGGCACCCCAATTTCGGCACTCCTTTTTTGAAAAACATATGACCTTCGGCACCCCTTTTTTGTCATATGTGCTTATGTGAAAAAGCATAATGTGCCCTAGCACAAAAGCACATGCTTTATGTGCCGATATGTGCTTATGTGAAAAGGCACAATGTGACACAATGTGCCCTAGCACATAGGCACATACGGGTATTTGAGGATACCTATGGCCTGGTATTGTATTATTTGAGTAGACCTACTGGTGAATCTCTTTTTTTGTCATATGTGCTTATGTGAAAAAGCACAATGTGCCCTAGCACAAGGGCACATGCTTTATGTGCCGATATGTGCTTATGTGAAAGGCACAATGTGACACAATGTGCCCTAGCACATAGGCACATACGGGTATTTGAGGATACCTATAGTCTAGTATTTGAGGATACCGATCTAGGATACTTTCTGGAGAATCCCTTTTTGTCATATGTGCTTATGTGAAAAAGCACAATGTGAGTTACAGTCCATTCAGGTTAAAAATTTTATTGTATATGCTGGGCGTTAAGATTAAATCATAGTTTATGTTGTGTTCCCTTCGATCTTGGTTGTCAGTTGTATCTGTTCGGGTTCTTGTTGTTGTTAATGAATTAGGCTTTATTAGTCCCTTTCCATACCATCGAGTGTCGATGATAAAACACGGAATCACATTTTTATGGAGTCGGAAGGAATTCCATTTTTCGGAATCCCTTTTAAAAATCCCCTTTGGAAAACACCTGTGGCTATGGAATCCCATTTTGGTCGTATGTGCCTATGTGCTAGGGCACATTGTGTCACATTGTGCCTTTTCACATAAGCACATATCGGCACATAAAGCATGTGCCTTTGTGCTAGAGCACATTGTGTCACATTGTGCTTTTTCACATAAGCACATATGACAAAAAAGGGGTGCCGAAGGCCATATGTTTTTCAAAAAAGGAGTGCCGAAATTGGGGTGCCCGGGGATATTGCCACTGGATATAGATGTGACGAGAATCGGATAAGGGGGGATGACTCTATACGATTAAGTACAGGTTATGGGAAATCAAGCAATCTGATTGGTTAGTTATAATTTATATAAATGATCTAGATAAATGAAACAACAAGAGTACTTGGAATAGGATCAGAACTAACAAGAATAGACTAGAATAGCTAAATATAGTAATAATACGCAAGGCTGTTCCACGAAATAGGCTCTTCTACGCTACTGGAGTATACTCTAGAACAAAGGAACAGGGCCAGATAGACGAAGAGTATTGCATATATAGATAGAAGCAGAGAATTCTGGGTAATGACCAAAAGAATGTGTCTTTCAATGGGAAAAGCGTTATGGATAGGGATCCTAAAAGGGATTCTTGGAGAATTATAATCCAGAACATTACTCCTGTTCAATCGAACGCACCCCCTTAGTACTATAGCTCTACGTGCTAAGTCAATAAAACCAATAACATGGGAAATCCGTATCAAATAAAGTCAATTTCGGTGATTTTGGTGATTTGGAGGGATTGTCGGATTGTTTGTGGTAATTTGATTTACTCCGATTCAATCGAACATACCCTCAAAACATACCCCTGCCCTGTTGTAGGCCTTAGGTAACATAGCAACCACGTGCTACCATAGAAACCAAGATGGCGGCCTCCAGTATACAAAATGGACGATGGAAACACGTATCACCCTAACAACACGCGCTGCGCATGCGCACTCACACCACGTATCACTATGGAGATGACGTCACAACATGGCCGCTCACGCGGGTTACCATGACAACACAACATGGCGCCACCAGGTTACGTGACTATGACGTCACATGAGATCCTACAATGAGATCCTGCAACCTTTACCTGTAGGGGAACATGACATACTACTTACATAAATAATAATTCGTTTAAATTGCTTTAACATTTTTTTCAAAATCGTGAACCACTGATGGTGAGATGGGGAATGGTGAACGTCTGTCCACATTCCCATGCTGCTAGCCCCTATCCTGTATTACTAATCACCCCCTGTTAACCCAGCGGAGATGGAGTGGTGGCAAAAAGACTACACAAGCTTCCCTGAACAGTTTGCATCACTTATTTGAAAGATAAGAGCCCAACGAACTGAAGGGTAGATAAATGTGTTCATTGTGCTTAGTAGTATAGTACGTATGAATCGGGGCTTATTACCCGGATTTTTGCCGGTGCACCTAGTGTTAAATTCCCATAGGAACCGGATTTTTGCCGGTGCAACTTTTGCCGGTGCAAAATGTCGACGCCAGACATCTAGATACGGTAAATGGTGTACGTACTGCATTTTTTGTATGCTATGGTATTTATAGTGATATAGGTAAACACAGGGCTCTGGGTATATAGTATGGGTGTGTGATGGAAAATTAATGAGAAAGGTGAGACTTTTCTTGAAAGTTTTTTTTCCCGCCAAACAGTTGACGTTGCTATTGACGTCGTGACGTCATGATGCGCACGCGAGGTCATAGAGACGTTGACCACTGCTGTTGTCCACTATACAATCTGCCATAACATTGTTCGGGTCAGGGTATGGCGTGCTTCTAATAAGTGGGGTGGGGTGGGTGATATGGTAGTATTGGTATATATCCATTTTGGTATACTATTAGCCCTTGGGCCTTCATATTATCCTATGTCTGCTATAGCTGGGTCAAGCATTATTGAGGGGGGGGGGGGGGGTCATGCATGGTCGCCCAGTGCGGTATGGCGAGATAGTTCTTGGTGGTTTAGATTGGCAGTACAGAATGAATGGTCTGTTGGTCTATTACCCCCTTAGTACTGTAACGTCTCGCATCATTTGTTAATAGTCACTAAACATAGTTTGTAAAACAGTAATTATTCAAATAGGAGTCCAATAAACAAAAGAAAATTATCAAATATTATTTATAAAATTCAGTAATTACAATGTAATAGCAATTAATTCTTATTAATCAAAGTAAATAATAAACAGTAGTCGGATAAAAATAAAAGTTAAGACCGTAATTTATATATAAAATAAGTAATTAATTAAGTGAAGAATTAACGTAAGTTTAATTAATAATTAAAGTTGGTAATTTAGTGGAGCGCCGAATCCCCTGCCCAAAGCCATTCTCCATTTCGGTATTTTTCAGCGTTTCGGTGCAATAAACGTTTGTAGGTTTCCACCCCTTTTATTTATATTAAACGTTATAAAGTAAATCGTGTAAGTTTCAACAACTCTAGTTTTACCTTTGGTGCACCGTTCGTTACGGCTAGGGTTGTCAATGTGTTAATAGTGCGTGCAAAAGTAGCCCGAAGGGCTGCTTTGAAGCAAGCCTAATAGACAACGTGTACGTGAAATTGGAAAAACCAAGGAATGCTATGCCATCCAATCTAAACCGGAAACCGGAAGTAAAAACATGGGGAACCCCAGCTCTCGTTTTCAGAAGCGAACAAATCGAATGATGCCCCCTAAAAAGCGAACGGTGTAATGCGAGATTTCTCCTTTGATCATTCCATGCAGACTATGAATAATTTATTGAACATGCTTTTCAAAATTAAAGTTTTTCCAAACAAACTCAACTGTCGTTTGCTTTGCTGACTAAATGACAGAAATTGTCGAAAAGCTAAGTGTTCCCATATGTGCACATTGGATTTCATCGTCTGCTGGCTGCTGTTGGGATCCCGCTGTTGTTCGATTCTGCGGAGTATTCTGTCACGTGATTTATCTGTTTTGCATTTGCAAGTGCAAAACGCTGTTCACTTCAAACCAACACTGCGTGTTATTGGAACAAAGTTACCAAATGAAAAGCATCAACAACACGTCCGTTTGTTGTAACTTAAAAGTACGCACAGGTCGGATTGTGGCAAATGTCGTTTTCATTCAGTTATCACGAACCTAAGATGTCGAAGTGACATACTGTCTGACAAACGTCCACGAATTACCATTTCCAAAACAG